>QKQZ01045207.1:0-16612 GCA_003595255.1 Solenopsis fugax | reverse complement strand
CAGGCAGGCACCGGCGGCGCCTGTCGGGCAAGACAGAGACGAGAAGACACGAATGGAGGTGGCTGCGACAGAGGCGGGAAGAGAAAAACGCAGCTGGTTCGATCGCTGGAATCGCAGCCAGTTCGTAATGAAAGGTGAACGGAATTGGACCCCCTGGAGCCGGAGAGTCGGAGCGCCGAGTGAATATAATTAGAGGATTGGGGGCCGAGGGGGTGCGCGGGGTATGACGTAATCAAAGGGTGGACATGAACGTAGAGGGGACGACACGACGGGTACCGCGGGACCAGATCGGCGAGGAACGACNCAGGGGTCGGCCTGGAGGAGGTGGAGGTGGCGTTGCCGCCGGTAGAGTAGAGTAGATAGACGCGCAGGAGGAGAAGAGGGTATTGCAAATTATCATTCGGCCAGCGAAGCGAGGGTCCAACTGAACTGGACTGGCAACAACTTGATACCGACGTCCACACCGCGCGCGCGGCCAATGCGCCACTGTCGGAGCCTGTAGTTTTGTCATTAGCCGATAGCGTCTGCCGATAGACGACGTGGAACAGGGATTATTGGGCTAGGATTGCTAACGGACGGCACTTGGATGCAAATGTCTCTCGGTATGCCCAGTGCCCTGCCTCGATCTCCATCGTCCGTATTTATAGGCTGCAGCTGAATCTCGAACCGAAGCGAATTAAAATATAATTATCGTTGCATGATTAAGAAATGGAAAATTAATACGAATATCTTCTTCGAATAGAAAGATTCAGGGTAGACGCGGGTCAAATTGTGCAAGTAACCTATCACCCTTTGGATAAATCGCGTTTAATAAAATCCTTTAATTTATCTTTAAGGATCTTGACATAAACATCGAACATAAAAATATATATGTAAGCAGAATATGGGACGATCAGATAATGAAATATTGAGAACGCATATTGTTTGTAATATCTCACGTCGGTGTTAAAAGTTAGCTGGACGATTTGTCGGAGAAATTGATTCATTGATGCTGTTCCGATTGTTCGTTACGGATCAGCATACATTATTTATTCGACATTCCCGTATCTTTAGATTCGGTTTTATTCGATATTCTTCTGCTTCTCTCTCTCTCTCTCTCTCTCTCTCTTCCTTCTATGTATTCTTTTCATGAATTTTCTTTACTTCTTTCTTTGCATTTTATTTCATATTCTACGTAATCACTAGCATGCATTTCTCATACTCATACCTATTTTGTTTTATATTTTTATAGGGCTTGCCCTAGAATGTTAATAAACGCTCAGTATCTTCTTTTCTCTCTTTCTCTCTCTTGCTCATTAAAAAAAATCGTACAGCAGAAATGTTGCCCACAACAAGCGATAAACGTCATCAGCTCATTGTTTCGAAAAGATGTCCATTAATCTTCATTCGAAGACCATCCGAATTTCAGTAAGTACCGCCTCCAGAACGAAAGAAAAAGGTCTCTCCGTTTCTTCGAACATTGCGACGATTTGGATACTTGAAAACTTTCGCGATTTGCGCGCATTTCGAGAAAACGTGCCGTGAAATTCCCACGAGTGCGATTTGATGCACGGAAATGGTAAGAATACTACTTAAAATTCCATTATATGATTCACTTCCGAACTTGCGCGATCCTACGTATCGTCGTGCCCGGCGCAATGGCGACTAGAAACGGTGTTTCCGAGTTTCACAATTTATGCGCATCGGTTAACGGGTGCGGACGGCCGCGAACGAAAATGATAAATTGGTCATTTCTCAGTTTTCCCGGGTCGGTTTTACAGACGCGCGGACCGCGCGTTTCTCGCACTGCCCGCGATGGTATCCCCGACGGGAATCGAACACCCCGGCGTTCGGGCCGTTTTGCATTACAGCGAATCGTCCATGTTGGACCGGGTTGGACTTTGCATACTGATTATCCCGACGTGATTGCGGGAACGAAAGGGTTGCACGCAAATCGGACGACGGGAAGGTCGTTGCCACGTCGGCGCGGGCGGCGGAGGGAAGCGCAGTCGGGTAAAGTCCGCCGTTCTAATGCTATCGATTCTAGTGCTTAGCATAATGAGGACAGGCAGTGCCGGATAACGCCACCGTTGGAAATGGAGGTGTTCTATTACGCTCTCATGAAGGGGATGTCAGCCGGTCTCGTCTCCGTCCGTAGCGCCTAATAAAGTACAGAGCGTCCGCCGTAATATGCGCGAACGTTATGCTATATTACGTCGTAATATAAATTACAAGTTCATGTGTGGAAAAGATTGCGAATATGATGTATATAGAAGGAAACGGCGTTATTAATCACCAAGTTTCAACGCGATGGTTGGAAGTAGGATAAAATCTGATACGATAGCTCGCAAAAAATCCGCGAATGATAATAAAAGGATTTTTTTTTTTATAACCTCAGATGACTGCTGGTGAGAAACACGATCGGAAGAAATTACAATTTATAATCTTTCTAACAACTTTAATGGCACTGTTTAACATCATTGAACTGGCCTTGTGCGTTTGCGAGATTGCATACTTTCCAGCTTGCTCAATTTTGCATTAATTGTCTATTTTTTTTTTAGTCATCTAAAACTCCTTGGAAAAGAAAACTTTAAGCTTAGGACAACTTAAGTGTACGTTACGGGACCGAACGAACGAAAGCAGCATTAATATCTGTGCATGAAACATTGATATAATATATTCGTGTAATATCAGAAACATGTACCTGCTTTAGTAGACGAGGCGTTCCAGAAGTAATTATCCCATTGCTTACTATCGACGGTGCCATTCCTTTACTATGCCGAGCGAAACGCGCATTCGTATCGGCACTAACACAGGTAGAAATTTAATTAATATAATTTGCCAAGCCCGCGATGTATTAATATATGTCGTAGAGATTAAAGTCCATTGGAACTTCACCGAGAGTGATCATCCGTTTGTTTAGCATCGCGAACGCATACGGGATAGACATCGCCGTAAGCTACGAAGCGAGAAGGAGCTATTTTAGATTTCGAGGTTATAGCCGTCGTATGATTTGTATTTGGTTCCGATGAACAATTTTGTACGAAACAAACGTTATGACGTTGGTTACTACGAGGCGGTCTGTCCGAGTTTTTTCTTGCCAATAAAACGCTTTCCCTCTCTCCATCACGAAAAACGGAGAAGAAACAAAAGAGAAGACAACAAAGAAAAGGTTCGTTGTATGCACCAAGATGACTTTAAAAGTTGACAAATCTCGATTGCAATGTCATAAAATTTAACATTTGCAAAAGCATGTTAAGAGCAGGAAACAACACTGGCACCTAATTAACATTAATCGTTGGATTTGATACGATACTTTTCTCACGCTTATAAACGTAATGATCGTCCGCGCATACTTGATACACCGTAATCCTACGGTTATAAATTCGTTGAGCGTCGAGCGATAAATTCAACGACGTCATGCCGACAAACTCGCGCCAGTCAACGGCGTTACGTGCCAACTTTCGAGAAAGCCGTTCCTCCCGCGGGCGTTCATTATCAATTCGTCAAAAATATTCGACGTGGCCGCGACTGACGTTCGAAAAAATATATATACATATATACATATACATATATATACACATATATATAGACATATATGTGTGTGTATATATATATATATATGTATAAACGCTAAATTCGTGGGAAGCGGAAAAGAGAAAGCGCCGTGCGAAAGGAGAAAAAAAATCTCGGTGGTACACGCTCCCGAAGCCAAAATTCAATTTATAATATGACAGGAGCTATTCGATTTTAAAGTCCATTTTTCATTCTCGCTCCGCAGTGCGCACACACGCCCTGACGTACACATGTTTTTTTCCTAAAATTTCGCCAAAGTGTCCGCCAGTCTGAAAATACCAGACAACAGTGTTTAATTCCCGAAGCTGAATTTATTCGGTGTCGGTATACATTGGTGAATAATGATGCAGTCTCACGACGCGGCGGCGTTGTTCTATCGTTGAAAAAAAGAGCGCCGTAAGAATACACGTTCGTTAAAAAATAAAAAAACAAAAAAAAGAAAAAAGAAAGAAAAGAGAGAAAGAAAAAAAAAGGAAAGGCCTTTTTACATCAAAAGAGGGTTGATTCATATAAATGCGTTATATTCCGTTCCGCTTAGTGCGCACACGGACCATAAAAATCTTGTCGGCGAAAATTATTACGCATAATAGCGTCGGACGCAGTAGGAAATACGAGAGAAAGGGGGCGGAATTAACCCTCCGATGATTTGCATAAGTGGCTGGCGCGAGCGCGGGGGAGGAAGGATGATCCGTTGCACGAGCGTGTAACCCCGCGAAATAATGACAGACCTGTGAAGAGCGCATCGTTATTACAAATTATTAGAGACCGCACTTAAAATCAAGACTCTTTCATGCGATGAATGTCCAATGATTAAGAAGATGAAATTATTCGTCGTGATCGCACAGAAATGATCTTAATTAGTGGAGCCCGAGTGATATCGAGACACGATGAACGTCTTCCCGCCTTATATAAAACCGAGTCCCTCCTTTCGAATGTCTGTGTGCCATAAATAGAAAATTATTTTTCACAAGTAATTGCGCCAATTCATCTCGCGTATAAAGCGATTTACAGGAAATTATTGATATTTGTAACGAATGAGAAAATTAATCCAGCAAGTATTACGCAAGTAAAATATTGCGCGAGTTAATTTGGTATTTCTGTTATTATTTTACGGCATTATAAACGCGATTGCTTTGCGGAAAGCATTATCGGAGACTACGTTCATTAGACGCGGGAATCGTTCGTTCTTAATTTAATGCCCCGTGCCACAGGCGCGATCGTATGTGCGGGCACGTAATTTTTATAGTTACGCCTCTGATTAAAATACCAGGACGCGACATTACGAATGCAGGAACGTTGAAATGAATGCGTTTTACATTACTGTCGTTCCCCGACAGAGGCTCGATGTAATGTTGCCGAGGAAGGGTGAGAACACTCCTATTTTTTTATGGCATAAAATTTCACCGCAATGAGAATTGCTGTTGAAAAATTGATAGGCCGTCGCGTTGGTGCTCGCAGGCTCTCAGTAGCGGTACACAGATTGAGTTAAGGTTCGTTTTTTTTCCCCGCGTTCCGGGGCGTTTCGCTACAACGCCTCGCTCTTGTACGGAAACAACTCGCTTAGCGTGTCTCTTAATACGGAGACAAGCGCGACGGTAATACGTTGAATTTCAGAAAAGCGTGCGGTTTTTGCATTTGGATTACCGTGAAATTTCCGCGGCCGCGCTGAGCTGCGGCTTTTGAATTTTTCAAGAGGCCTCTCTCGCGATGGTAACTTGGCGCGTTTTTCACGACGTGGACATACGCGACAATCGTTCAACGGTTAATATTAATGGCCCAATTAATCCGCAACTGTCATAACGCCATCCTACGTCGTGCTTTAAGCTCAAGTTTTATGAACGGAGGTTTATCACTGATTTGCGTTTCCTGTCAAAACAAGGCAACAAAGAGATGTTGCATCATTTTTATAACATTTTCCGATACTATCTGAAAAATTATAAATCGTGTCTGGCGCCGCGTCGCGCCTCTCATGCTCTGTACTCTGTTAAATACTTTGCAAGGTAGATAGATGGCGATTAACGTTGCGGAACGAAGTTTGCGATAACTTTATTGTAATAAGATGAGCGCGACCGTGTAGGGCTTCCTACCGATGAGGCGTCAAGGGGGATGCGCGGCGTGGTGCGGCGATTGCGGGCGGTTGTCGAGTGTGTCGGTAAGTGAGAAGGGTGCCGGACTCTGGACCGCTGGTAGAAGATCATTATAAGCTTGAGTTACCATGGTTACCATGGTTACGGACCGGCGACCGATCCTCGAGCCTGAAAGTGCGAGGGGGAACCCCGCAACGCGAAACGGTCAGCCAAGTATCGCATTTGACTTTACAACTGATTCTATACACCCCCGATTGTTATGCTTATGCCACCCTCCTCCCTCCCTCATTCTCTCAGCTCCCGCTCCTCCTCCTCCTCCTCCTTCTCCTTATGGCAGTGCGCGCTCAGCCTCGTCCAGAATTCGGTTCTTTGCTGAATATCGCTTTTACGTGTGTCCCTTTCCCTCCCGTTCCCGTCTCGCCAAGGATTACCGTTGCTCTCGTGTTCTTCCAACTTTACCAGTCCGCGAAATGTGTTGCACTGTAATCCGATCAAGCTACCATTTGACCTGTACTTTAGCTTTCTCGTTCGAGGTCTTTTCTACTTAAAGTTCGATACCCTATCTAAGCTACGGATTTTTATCACGGCTGTCCTTTAATCCTAAAGAACGGTTGTGATTGATTTCATTATCTCAATATACTTAAAAATTATTTTCTAATGCAATGACAGTGCTTGGAAAATCCACTCCGAGACCTGTAAATCGTACGTATTACGGAGGCACATTTTTTTCCTCTCGGTCTCCGCAGACTCCGCGGCAATTGCTAGCGCCGGGATCGAGACGGAGAACGTATCGATCTTACTCTTCAATGTATGTGTGTACCGCACGTGCATATGAACGACTGGCACGCCGGCAGCGAGCAATAAAACCCTATCTTGCGGGTTCTCTCGCGTGCTAAATACTTTCGTTTTTCTTCGCCCAACGATGTACTTGGCCGCGCCGTTATTCCACAGGTGTTTGGCACTTCCGTAAGCGATAAAAGCCCCAACCGCGGCGCCCGACTTCCTGCTTTTTTCTTCGGTCGATCTTTTTGCTCTTTTGCTCAATCGACATTTCGCACCGGAACCCTCTCTCTTTATCGCGTCGCATCGATTGGAGACGATCGAGAGTAGCAGACAATCCCGTGTTTCGACATTTCCGCAAATACCGGAAACTCGCCGGACATGACCGGATGTAATGTTACACCGTCCCTGCGCGTTACATTCATGACGATGTATCGGCAGCGAATCGGACGTAACGCGGATGCCGGCCTATGACGGATCGCAGATGGTCGATGGGCACGGCCCATAAAACTTATTATCCACCTTTTACAGCCCGGTGGTAAATTTAAAGTGGTTTTAAAAAATTCGACGGCGAATGGCCTGGGTGATCGCAAAAGGGATCTCTTTTTTTTTGTGAAATTTACGTCCGCTCCAAAATTCAGCAAGAAGATTTTCATGACGAAGACTCACGTGTTTTCAAGGATAAAAATATTTGTTTCATCGATCCTGTAATCCTTTAATGTTCTAAACTTTTTCTGGATTTTTTATTCCGGTCTGTATGTGTATGTGTGTGTGTGTGTGCGTATGACAATAATATCGATCATTTATTAAAATTATTCCTTCCTTGTCTATTAATAAATAATAGCTTTCTTATTGTATCATGTGATGTGAAAATACGTAAGAACGCTCGAAATATCGATGATCGAATTTTATTCTATCGAATATAATCCAATCATAACTTAACAGGTGGAGGGTCAAAATTCAGCGTTAAATGCGAAAAATAAGGCTCGAATAAGAAACAAATGCAATATATTTCCGAGACAGCCGCGGGATATATTTACGAAAACAGCGCAAAAGAGCATAAGGGGAACACGCGTGGCTACACGAGGCCTTATTATTCCGGGGCTCTCGGAAGTTTCGCGATGGTGTCCCCGGGCGCGGGAGGGTTGCGTTCGAAAAAGAGGGACGCCCAGTCCAATCTGTATGCTTCTCTATCGATGCTTTGTACGCCGGCAGTGTGGAGGTGGACATACAGATACACGGGCGCCGTCGCGAGGGGCCAGGGGTCTACGAATCGATAAAAACGCATCCCAGGCAGGCGCCAGCCAGAAGAGGACCGCGCGGATGGAAAAATGCGAGCGGGGTTAATGCGCTGATCATGTCATATCGAGGTGCTGGCTAAACAAATACCTGCCCGCGCGAACGAAAATGTACGACTGTGTCGTAGCCGCCGCTGTTCGATTCTCCTGCGATCGCGCCGACAGCTCGTACCTTCCAAAAGCTTTATGCATCGCATCCTATATACCAATCGCTCGTCCCTTTTCGCGAGAGATGCGCTTCGTCGCAATGTTTTAGGGTTGTTTTAAGCCGCCGGAGATGGACGTGGTTTTTATCGCGAGAAATTCAACAAGTTGACTGACCCAATCTGGCATCGAGATGACAAATGCCCTAATTATTTCTCTGCGTATCGATAATATCCGTTTTTTTTTTTTAGATACGTTTTGAAAATTGTATTTAATCCTGTACAAGATGTTGAGATTAACCTGAGATGAAATTTTATGAAATTAAAATTATAATATTATATCACACTTATTTCATCCATATTTTAAAATTAATAAATCTGTTATATAAATTTTTAATATTAGTCTTCTTTTAGAAGTCACACATAAACATGTGTAATGTAAAAAAATATTATCAAGTAAATTATTAATTTGTACGGAAGAGAGAGAGAGAGAGAGAAAGACATGGCACGTGTATCGATCTGGATCAAATCGCGGTGTTCAGAGACGGTGCGCGAGTCATCAGTCAAGAGTTAGCCCTCTTTCTTTCCGCACGGAGATTCCGCGCGAGGGCTCTTTTCGTATAATAATATTTCCAATTCGATCTGAGGTTCTCCCTGTCACCCTCCCCCTTCCCGCACCCTGGCATGCAACACCCCCTCGATATATGCACCCGGCGGTGCCGGCGCTCGCACTCAACCGCGCGCCCTCTCACCACCGTCTCGCGTGCATCCCCACCCCCAAAGCCGGGGGGTGGCACGTCGCTCACTACGTCATCTGTCCCCTCGACCAATCGACGGGCGGCGCGCATTTTTTCCCCGCGTCGAAAAAAAAAAGAGGAAAGGGCGAAAGAGATAGAGAAGCGCAAGAGAGCGCACGAAGAGGACAGGAAGAGAAGCGGAGAACGCGCGTCGGAAAGAGATGCTNCGGAAAGAGATGCTAACGGCGGGGGGCAGGCCGCGAGGAGAGGAGGAAAAGAGAGAGCGGTTCGGCATTACCCCCGAAGCCCGTTGCGGACCAATCGCCATACGTAAAGAGGCATTTTTTATGGGCGCCGCTCGGTCGGCCGGTTTGTGTGATAAAAATTGACCTAAGTCCTCTTCTTTTTTTTTTCGAAAGAGCGCGCGAGCGAGGGAGAGGGAAACAGTGACAGCGAGAAAGAGCGAGAAATGCAGAGTGCAACAGACAGAACGAGGAGAACAGCGAAGAGAAAGAGAGAAAGGGAGAGAGGGACAGCTCGCGCTGCGCGCAGCGGCTATAACTGCCTAACATTAAAAAAGATGGGCTGTGTACGGGGTGGCGGTGGCTGGACGGACGGACGCGCGAGAGAGCAGGACAGGAAGGGGTTGGAGGACGTGGCGGAGGAGGCGGCGGTGCTGAGAGAGGCCGGAGGCCGGAGGGCGGCGGGGCAGCGGGTCGTCGGGTTGCGAACGACGAGCATGGAGAGATACAACCGCGTTGCACGTATGTGTCGCTCGAGGGGGTGAGAAACGCTACGAGGAGGCGAGCGGGTTGGCGCGGGGGCGCACGGGGACGGATCGGAGGTTTGGGCAGCTCTCACGTGCGGATGGAGGGGGCGCAAAATAATGCGCATAAAATGTAGCGTATTTATCATGGAGATAAAATGATGTGCTCGACTTTCAGGCGACCGACGCTGTTGGCATGCGGGTACAGTCCGTCGGGAAAATAGACGGTTTAACCAAACGTGCCTCTTCGGGGATTGGAAAGGGCTTCCAAGAGGGTAAGTGTCCTATAATCAACATGTCTCGCTAACTTTTTTAACTATTCTTGCTTGACGGAAACAACAGGACAATTTTGATTTTTTTTATTAAAAAATACATTTCTTTAGATTTCTTAGATTTTAAAAACTAGGACATACTTAAAAAAATTTAAGTGACAAAATGTACATTTTTATATAAAATGTGTTTTACTATCATTTTTATATTAACAAAAATTATAAGATAATCAACATCTTTACTTCAAAAAAGAATGTCATCTTAAAACAAACAGAAAAAGAGATAAAGAAATGGAGACAAGGGGGGAAGAGAGAGAGAGAGAAAGAAAGAGCGAAAGGTTCATAATATCCAATAATTATAGAAATTAAAAAAAAATTAATAAGATGGCATTGACAGATCTATTGAAAACTTAAATAATTTTATTATCTTATTAAACGTATTAAATTATTATCAATGATCAAATTAAATCGTGACTACAAAAAGTTATAATTTAAAAAATTGCATAATATTATTATTAAGACATCAAAAATGTTAAAGAGTTGCACTTCTGCAGTAAAGTCGTCGAGAAAACATCAAATAATAATTCGCGGAAAAGTAGCAACTAGCCGGATGAAATTCATTGATGATAAAGTGCATTATAAACTCCGGAACACGAACCGATAATATTCCATTCGCGGTATTCAAAATTCATTGGCGTTACCATCGGGGCGATATCGCAGAAAAAAAATAATATTTTCACCTTCCATCCGACGGAAACCCCGAAAGGATTTTCAAATTACATTTGCTGCGAGGCTTCGATAATATTCGCCCGCTTTAGGACTGCGTAATTACGCGAACACCCCCCCCGGGAAGACCCTTCGTGGATCGAGTCGTACATCGAATCAGCGTGCCGTCACTCGTAAATTCGTTCGGACGAAGATTCCGTTTCGAAGAGTAACCCTAAAATATCCTGACCCCCAAATTTGGGTGACGCAAGTGAGGAAGTGGCAGGACGTAGCGGAACGCGATCTAGAAAGCGGCCAGTAGCGACTGCGCGATCCGTACGCAAGCGGTAAATGGATCGCAAATTGCCAATAAAATTATGAAATCGCATCGAAAGGAAATTGGCATGAATGTCGTACGAATCTTTCAATTTCGGGACCCCATTCGCACCCCTGCTCTGCCACGTCCAATATATTAGGAGCGACATCCTAACGTCTTCCATCGATATCCGTTGAATTTGTCTAGGGTGTGAATCAAATGTGAGCAATATTTATAATTATTAAAATTATTTATAAAATATCTACTATGCAAATATATTTTTATTTAAATCGTAACTAATATACGAGTCATTGGGAAATGTTCGAATGCTCTGTCTCACTCGAACCAAGCTCGGCCCGTCATTGTAGTAAATGATGTGTGTATGTGTATGTATAATATGTATGTGTGCGTGTATAGATATAGTCCGTCCCAGTATAATCCTGTTCAGATATAATTCATAAATGACATAGATCTAATATTAGAACCAAATTTGCAGTAAAATTGACCCAAATTAAACGTCATGCATATACATATATCGCGCGCAATTTCTATTCAGCGTAATGAAACGATCGACATCGCTGCTTCTTACGGCCGCCGAACACGAGAGAGCACATACAACGGCCGTCCTCTCCATCCCTGTACATCATAGAAAGGACCTCATCAATTTCCCGTTTCCATGCGAAGGGACAAAAAATAAACTTAATATGATCCCGACTATATGAAGATGCGCCGGAGCGACGCAGCATCCTCCGTCCTTTGTTTTAAGCGAGGGTCGTTTGTGGTTCTCTCGGTGTGTGTCCCGAACGGTACCACACACCCGCGAGCGCGCGCGCATATACTAGCGCACACATGCACACACACACGTAGGATTGGGGTAGCAGTCCCGTGTGTCCACCCTTCGTAATTCTATCAGAAGCCAATCACGTCCGGTAGAGGGTGGCCTTATCTGTGCATGCGGAAAATCGTTGAGGCGGAAATGCCGATTCCTAAGCCCGACGTCTTATGAAAATATTGTTTCATTCATGCGCGAAAATCCCGAGACGACGGGTTTCTTTGACTTCGAGTGCGCGGAGACTCGAGTGCTCTCGTGTTCGACGTTTCTCGGAAGTTTACGGTCCAATTTAGACCAAAGACAATATTATTCAGAGCGAGCAAAGATCATTACCATACATATACGACTTATTGTGATAAAATTATTTTACTATCGCCAAATGCACGTTTCTTTCTTATCTTTTAATAACAAAATAACGTGATTCTTGAATACTATGTTATTCTCAGGGATATATATTTGCCAAATATTTAATATGTTTATTATTGTTACAGTAATAACTAAGACACTTGCATATTAAATTTAGTGAGTTTAAACCAAACTAAAACGTGTCAAAGTTACGTTCAGATCATTGAAGTATGTCTTGATGTATTTATGAGAAAATTCGTCGGGTACATTTTGCCGCGAACAAGTGAGAAAAAGTAGCTTAGCCGGCTTTAAATTCACGGTATCTTTCGCCGACGAGAAAGGTCCACTTACAAAACAACGTCCCGTAAATCCGGCCCGTAGTTGCATTATCTTTCGCGGAAAAGGAGGCAAACATTGCACGCGTCGGCGAAAGCTTTTCATTTCCGTAATATTTTAAAGTTATCGTGTCCGCCCGGGCAAATTTATGCCCTAATAAAGTTTTTTTGACCTTTTCATACGGCAACAGCATGAACAGCGGGAAGAACAACCAGCTAGCTAACAGATAAATGATTCGCGTGAATTACATTAACGATTCGGGCCGGTTGTTTTAGAAATATTGGACATCGCAGCGACTGGCGCCGCTTTAAACACGTCTCCTCCGATCTTTAAGTGACGTGTATTGGACATATCAGGTAAACTGAAATAGAACTTTTAGTTAGCTTTGTACACCATCCTGGAATAGATTGCTCGGATATATTCCGAATATTTATACAGGGTATCGTAATCTATCAAATCATTTTCCGGGTACCAATTTCTCTCATCGTTTCGACAAATTTGAAGTCGATCTATGAATAGTGAAAATAGAAATTTCTATTGTGTATTTATATAATATATCATATAGTATGTCATATATCGATATGGATAATATATAGAATATATTCTTCACTTCTTCATATGGATAGCTGTAAGATTATCGAATTGATTTAAAAATACAATGCGTTTGTATTTGTAATATTTCAACAACGTATCGAAGAATCATCTGATTTTGTCGACTTTAATTCGGAATTGTGTCACGTACTCGCACTTTGTCACTCTCCGGCCTGCTGTGGATCCATTTGATCATATAAATTTTCATGTCACCGATACCCAATCCGTTACCAGAATCAAGAAATTATAACACTCGCGAATCGATCACACGCCTGATTGACCAAAACCGTAACTTCTTAAAGATCCAATCTTTGAATCCCATCTTTACACCCCCGATCGGCAATATTGGCGAGTTAAACGAAAATCGATTACCGCGTACGGCATATACATTCGGCAGGCGTTTTCGCGAGCATCAATTAATACAATAATTAGTCATCGATAAAACGATCGCATTTATTGCGAGGTTTATAGGCGGCCAGAGTGCCATTTAGAAATTCAAGTACGTCTCCTTTTCCACCACCCAGCATACTTGAACACAGCGAAAATCGCGAAATCTGGGAACAAAAGTACGTTCTGGTAAGAAGAGGGTATAATATGGATCTCCATTTGAAATAAGCTCTCCCCCTCCCCCTCCACCCCTCCCGTCCACCTCCTAGCACCCCCGTGTACCTAGTTTGTTGCGTTTGAATATTCAACGCAAGTTTTTTTTATTAGCTTGCCTGCCCTCTCCTTGCCTACAGCTCGGCAACAGACATCTTTATTCATTGCCTTTCCAAAGATATAATTGAGTAATTATTTATAATATATCTAGAATATGCATGCTTCACTTCTCCGACGGAATACATTACTGCTTACTGCCCCTAAACGTAACCTCTTGTTACCGTTTGGATTTCTAACTTACAAGTTACTTCGCTGGTTCTCAACTTGGCGATTTTAACGCGCGAAGGGCTTTCTGTAGATAATGTGCAGAACTCATATTTAACAACTGCGTTAAAAGATACGGTGCTATCGATTTAATGAATAATAAATGTTACCAGCATTATTAATTACGAGTTTTTCATTTAAAATCGAGGAAAATAATTTACTACATGAAAATAAATAAATGTTACAGAAAGAATAACGAAGAATAAATGATGGAAAAACATTCAAAGAAGAATCTAATAATTTGTACGAAACTGAGCATCAAAAGAGTTACATAAATCGCAAAGATCTAACGATAAAGAAAATAAGGCAGCAATTAATATCACACTTTGAGATTTGCGAGAATCAAAGCAATGTAGTTAAAGAGTATATTATTAAATTTAAATTATTTTCATAACCCACCAGAGTATACCTGCTTATGATTACCTTGCTATTCGAGAAACTTGTCTCGGTAGGTTGCAAAACGCGCGCTGTACGTGAAACCCTATAGAGCCGGGAAGCCATAATTTCGCATTAAGCGGTAATCGCAATCCGGGGTAAGTAATCGATATATTAGTCGTCCGTTAATTAACGTCCTTGTGATCGCGCGATATAGACCGGCTGCCCTGTCGGCGAATAGATTTACGAGCTCACCTATGTTAGAAATCAGCGCGAGCGTATCCTTTTCGGGTCACCTGCTCGCTGATAACTGGTTTGCACGAGAGAGGAGAAAGGTTTTATTCTTGCGCGCGCGCTAGAAAAGACTACCGTTGCTCAGCGTCGAACAATTAATAATAATTTCTGGATTAATGCTAATTATATGCTCGCCCGATAATAATATCCGCGTCTCGCGGCATCGTTAGTCAACGTGAAAAAATCGAGCATCAATGCGCTTGATTATTAGGGTACGCCGCGATTGATTACGATCGAGAGCGGTCTACTTACGCTCGCTGGCCTTTCTCCCTTCGCAGCCTCGTCTTTTTTTTTAATTGTTCGCTGCGATAATGTTACTTAGTTCGCGTCACGAGCTAATGTTATCTATCGATCTTCATGAAGTGGTAAGATGGTAGTACTGTCACGGTGATTGAGAGCCGCTTTAATTCCCCGTAAATCAGAGTCCCGCTGATTAAAGACAAAAGGTGAGAGGAGTGGGGAGAGCGCGTAAAGTGCGGCACGAGAAAGATAGAGAAAAGGAGGTGCTGAAAGCCGGTCTGCATTTGCGGTCTGCCGTTGCATAGGCCTCGCTTCATATTTGTAAGAAATTACGGAGGAGTCTGTCGCGTGTCTACTTGCAGTTAGACCGACCAGCTTGACCTAACCCGCCCCAGAGTGTTCTCTTCCATCTCTTTCTTCACGTTTATCTCCTTCCTGTTCTCGGTCTTTTTCTCTGTTTGGGAAAATATTTCGCGTCTCAAGACTTTTGCAACAAACTTATGAAAAGCTTGGAATGTAACTGTGTAATAATTATCAAGTAACAAGAATTTTCTATACAAAATTTAAAATACAAATAACGACCTTAAGCAATAGTAATTTAAGAGAGTGAAGAGCGCCCGTAAGAAAGAGGAAATCCGTGAAAGATATCCTCGGAATGGCAACTCGCCGAAAATGGCGTTGGGACTATATCCCAGCAATTACCATTACGTACCTAAGGTCGGTCCGGTTGTTGGATAGCATAATGCTGTATTTAATGGGCGGCACTGCAAGCCGTGTGTGACACGATATACGAGGCCGAGTCAACATATATCCTGTCAGATTTTTAAAATGCCCTGATTTACAATGACCATTGTGCTGTCCGCCGCATATCTATTGTCGCGCCCTTCCAACAGCTATCCACAGATACACTTCTGTCTAACTCCGCGAGTAACTTCGTTTCCACTGCCTGCATCCTGCGTCCAAGGATTCTCCGGCTCGTATCGCGTGTACCGAGTGTGCGTTTTCAAAGAAGGCTTAACGATCAAGCGCGTCCAGATCGTCGATCGAATGAGATCAAACGAGTTAAACGCCAACAGTTGCTCCAGTTGAAAAAGTGATAATTGGTAGTGTCGTCTATATCATTTGAGCCACTTGGATGATTAAGCATAGCATCAATCGATAAGATTCAAATTGATTAAGAGTTATTCGAGATTAATTGATACGGTATAATCGACTAAAATAAAACCATCTGTCTCCGTTTCAATAGTTGTCGAAGAGGAAAATACTTCACTGCGACTACGAAAATCGAATAATCCCCTTTGGAAGATGCTATCTTAATTGGTTAAATTGTCGCAAAGAGAATATACGCTCGTCGTGACTATCCAAAGAACTGTATAAAGTGTCGTACGAATAATAATGACGCCCTTGAGCGAAATGGCGAGCTCCTAAAGATAAAAATGTACGAGGTACATTCGGTCGCTTTCACGGGTAATATAATTGGCTGATTTTACTTCTTCAAGTCACGCATGCATACTGGTGAAAGAGATAAGTTAATGAAATCGCGCCTGGTTTATGAACGTGATTGTTATGCGTATTCGTGTAATACAGGGTACAGTGTGAATTGATTAACCGATTCTCAACGGGCCGGCGGCTTTAATTAAGTTATCGATTTATTTTCGGCATTGTCTTCCATAAAGTACGATTCCTTTCCTGTTACGCATAAGTAAGCGTTTATATGACTCGTCACGTTCGACTGCCGTTTGCTCATCGTTAAAGAAATCGATGCTAATACAAAGTTGCGATACGTGTCGACTTCGTGCATAAATGCACTATAAATATACTACGTTTTTCCTCTCTTATCAAAAATTGTATATATGGTAATGCATGCAAATACAATAGCATGGTAGTCAATTTGAATAATTACGAGCTACTTAGCTACTGGCAAATAACATGGTAAGATATTTTTATGTTCGTAAGGAAAAGTATGAATTCGTTGAAGAAGTTTGTGCTGTTTCGGAGATATATATATATATATATATA
>QKQZ01045203.1:0-35601 GCA_003595255.1 Solenopsis fugax | reverse complement strand
TTCCATTTTTACGAATTACCCCACCTAACGAATAGCCCTGGTCTCCCCTATATATATTTTTTTAAATTAAATTAAAATTAATGGCTTATAAAATTCTTTTAATAAAAGTTGCATAAACAAAAAAAACTAATTTAGTTAAAAGTTGCATCAAGATTAAAAGTTAAATTATTAAGTTAAATTAAAAGTTAATTTTAAAACGCACTTATATATTTATATTATAGTATCGTAATTTTTTAAAATTAAACTATTTTAAATAACAAAATTATAATATACGTGTATTATCAAATAAATTTAATATTTTATTTCTTCCAGTCCGCAGCTATCGCACGAAATTACATTGAGCCTGCAGAGATTGTAAAAGAGAAAATTATACAAGATATAAGTTATGTTCAGCGCTTTACAGGAAAAGCTGCGCTTCTCATACAAAGCAAAGGGGAGAATTTGATACCATACTTGCAATCTTTAGAGCTCAATGATATCATTCTATTCTGGAAACAATGTGACAATTTAATGGCACAAAAAATGGAGAAAACTCCAATACAGGACTCCTGTGTCAAGCCCGCTACAAATATAGAATATACTCGATATGGTAAGGAACATAATCAAAGTAAATGTCCCGCTTGGAGACCTCTATTTCGATTATGTTCCCGATGCAAGCATAAACGATTCACGAATAATTCTAAAGTAAAGTACATAGACAATTGTAATAACTGCGGGATGGGTCATATTCAGTCACGTTGTCCCGCGTATGGCGAACTGTGTACGAAGTGTGGGAAAAAGAATCATTTTTCATTGAAATGCCAGATATCTTTTGTAAACAATTGTCTGAGATGTGGTACAAATCATGCAACATCCATGTGTTCCAGCGCAAGGTCAAACGAGTCGTCAATATAAACGGAATCACTAGGAAGACCAATACATGAGCAAACTGGACAATAATCAATAGCAATAGTAATTTGCCTGCTTTCTATTGTGTAAAAAAAAAAAAAGAAATATGTAACTATATCACAAAATATTTTATTTACTTTTTAACTTAATGTAAATTATTATTGTTACTATTTTGAATTATACAATCATTTTATTGTATATATACATACATTGCATATTTAGGATGAAAATAAAAAAAATAATTTTTCAGGATTTTCTTGTATTATTTATTAGATTAAAAATATACATTACGCTTGATCACCAGTCGGCATGGACTTTATAATGTCAGAATTGCCAGGATCTGTGATCGAAAGTGTGCAGACGCGGAAATATTTGCCGCAGGCTGTACCTAATTCGATGTTATTCCCAGTGTAATGATGCACGCCGGTCTTCGCCAACATTGCATAGTATTCGATCTCTGACTTTCTGTTAAATCCAGACAAACCACATTTAGAATGTAAAAGAGTTAAGATTCAACACCCCGTGCACTTACAAGCAGGGGCAGGAGACTACTCCATAGTACTCCTATTTGATTTATGATAAACAAATTGACAATTGTACGAATATCATTAATTAATATTCTTTATCAACAATGCAATTTCAATTTTTGTAGATTATTCATTTTAACTAATGCTTCATTAGTTCTCAAAATATAAATATGTATTAAAAATTATATAACAAATTCACTCATTTGTAAAGCTTTATGTTTATAATATTATTGCTCCAAGATCTCAGACAGAAAGAGAACTAATCAATTGACCATAGGTATATTCTTCTCTTGAACTCTTTGCACTAAACACCTTTTCTTTTCTCCTCTCAAAGGGGGAAAAGAGGGAAAATAAATTGTGCAAGAAGTTCAACTAAAAAGAACAGGCCTTATATTATACAAATGCTATTGGTCAATTCTTTCTCTGTCCAAGATCTAAGAGCGATTTCTAACATTGTGGACACTAAGTTTAAGAGAAAAACTGTCTGTTACATGTCAATTTGTTGGTACAAGGAGTGCTACTTCTCAGTCTCACCTCAGCGGCGGCGTATTACTAGCAATGATGACCAACTTGGCTTTGCCTTGGCGGAGGGACTTCAGTGTCTGCTTATAACCAAGGACGTATTTACCAGATTTCATGACAAGTGCTAATCTGGTGTTGATGCTCTCCTGAGCCTTTTTCTATATAATCGAGCAATAAAATTTTATTAAATATGTTTATCATTACAGAAATAACAAAGTTATACTACAAATTTAGATAATGCAAGTCGATTAAACCAATATACTTCCATTAAAATTTAAAAATTAAAATCTTTTTTCATCTGCAGTATTAAATAGAAGTTTAGAAAAAATCATATGCATCCTGGAGCAAGCCAGGCCGCCGTATCGCACGTGGATTTTACTCCGCTATTTCATTCAATTCGAGAGCAATCACAAATACACGATTGGTGCACGTCATAAGAATTGTAACAGAATATAATAATTGTATTACAATAAGATACGCATTTGATATAAGTAAAAACTGAAAAAGCGTTGAACTTTTGCTACAGGAATATTCAATGGACGAGCACGTGGCTGTAACGGTGCAATTACCTGCTTCTTCTGGGCCACCATTTTTGCAATCGGCGATTTTTCTTGCGACTGTAACGACATGCATAATTTATTAATCTTCTACATGTTTAAAAATAATGAAATATAAAGAAAAATATATGTTTAGCACTATAATTAGCGTCACATACCTTCCGGCGGGACAAACGCTGAAAGAAAGAGCAAGGGAGAGGTTCAGTCAGGTTCAGTAGGGTAAGAACATGCATGAACTATGAACAGTAGATAGAAGAGAATCAATCAAAGCCGGCTATTTCGCTTCTCAAACTGTGATTGTCTCGTAATCTGATTGGCTGCGTTCAGCAGAAAAAGCAGCTTTGCAAGCAGGAACCAAGAGCAAGAACCAATCGAATCAAAGAATTTTACAACAGTTGCAAAGCTGCTTTTTCTGCTGAACGCAGCCATTGGCTCTCGAAGAATGTTTTCGAACGTTTCAATGCGCACTTTCTGCACCGGTGCAAGAAATTCATGACCAGCTGTAGTGTAGAGAACGAGCCTTTTAAAAATTCTCTAAAATGTAGGTTCGAAAACGATTTTTTGACGCAGCGTCGAGTGATTGTATTTACATACAATTTGTGAATGATCTCTTCTTTGTTTATATACGGATTGATCGTATTATAAAAATGAGCGTGCGATATAACACGTTATTCGAAATTTGAAGAGGGGAATGCCTTTAGAGAGAGGGAAACACGTAAGTATATGACATTGATGTGATAAGATAGGTCTCGTAAAGTTATAATGAGATGAACTTTTTACATCTCCTAATCGTGTTTGTGGGTCCTTATCAGAATGTTAATCACACTTTTTGGGCTTGTCCTCTTTTAATTGATTATAAATTGCTTATGTTAAATTCTCTATGGTTATTAGAATTACAAGACTCTTTTTCGATTGAGTACATTATTGAAAATATTAACTTTAAAGTTATTTCAATTTTGATGAAATTTATTGAAGTTATTCCATATATTTTAAATTGTGAATTAAATGATTTAAATCTTGTTGAGCTTTGGTCTAAGAATGCTCCGTTGTTTCAGGTTTTACAAGTACTATAACTCTGGACTGGAGAATTGAAGAGCTTTTATATTGTTGACACAACTATTGGCTATTTAATCTAGTGCTTGACATCCTTGCAACCGTATGATTCATAGAAATAAAAGAAATAGAAACAAGCAGATCACATCTTTATTATCAAAATAAAAACATTGCTTTTAATACAAGATTAATTGTGCTAATTATAAATTCTTGCTTCCTATTTTATATTTTTTCTAAATTATCTTTTCTAATGACTTCTATAAATTTTGTTAAAGAAATGTGGAAGACAAAAGAGAAAAATAATTCTTAGCTATCATATACGAGCATATATTTAAACACATTATTTTACAAAGATTTTGTAAAATATTTACATAATATTTGAAACATATGTTTCTTGTTGCAGACACATTCGAAATGGAGCTCAGATGTGCAGTTCAAACATACAGTTGGGGAAAACTTGGTATGAACAGTATTGTTGCAAATCTGATAAAATCAGCCAATGATGTTTTCATGGTGAACGAGCAGGAAACTTACGCAGAATTATGGATGGGTACTCATGAGAATGGTCCATCATATCTCAAGGACACAGATGTTCCTCTACAGAAGTACATCGAGGAAAACGCAGAAGTGTTAGGCTGTGACGTAGTGCGACAATTCGGCTCCAACTTGCCTTTTCTCCTTAAAATCTTGTCCATAAATAAACCTTTATCCATTCAAGTGCATCCAAATAGGGTAACATCTTTTTACCATTAAATATAGTAAGCAATGTTATTATAACTGATAATATTGTAATCAATTTGTGTGCTTTTTTCAGGAACAAGCGATAGAACTGCACAAATTATATCCGGACGTTTACAAAGATCCGAATCACAAGCCGGAACTGGCGATAGCTTTGAGCGATGACAAGCGACCTTTCGAAGCGCTGTGCGGATTCCGTCCAATTAATGAAATAAAAGATTATTTAAATAACATACCGGAGTTACTCGCTATTATAGGAGAAACTAATGTCCGTCACTTAACTGAAGCAGACGATTCTACGACTGATGCCGCTTTGCGACAGTGTCTTCACAGTCTTATGACTTACGATCCCAATGAAGTGGCACGACAATTAAAAAGCTTGATAGATAGATTATATGAGAAAGGTAATTTTTGTATGACAAATAACAATTTCTATATGTAGGATGTCCGATAAATTATGATACAATGAAATCATCTATGTGACAAAAGCAATGAATTTTTCATTATCTTTTTTGAAATAATTCTTTTAATGATTATTACAATTTATCACATTTATTGAATACCTGTAATAGTTTTGCATTATCATTAGAAGAATTTTTTATTAGAAACTAATCATATTTTGCCGCTTTCAGACGATAATTATAAGCAATGGATAAAAGTCGGCCTATTACAGCGCTTGTACAAAGATTATCCTGGCGATGTAGGGTGTTTTGCGATATATCTATTTAATTACGTAACGATGCAACCAGGTGAAGCCTTGTACATTGGAGCAAACGTACCTCATGCTTATCTCTCTGGCAGTAAAATCATTTTTGTATTTGAAATTTAATATGCCAATTAATATAATAAATTAATTGAGCTCTTAATTCAATTTTCTCAGATTGCGTAGAATGCATGGCATGCTCGGATAACGTGATAAGAGCTGGACTTACGCCAAAACCGAAAGATGTCGAAACATTGATCAAAGTACTTTCGTTTGAATCGTCCGTCCAAAAGATTCAACCCTTACAAGAAGATATGTTCACCCAAGTTTTTTATCCGCCAGTTTCGGAATTTGCAGTTGCCAAGATCAATGTGAGATGATACATTCAATATTAGTGACTATAAATAATCGTATTTTATTGTATTCAATTATATTTATGCTCATATATATCTATCTTGAATATTTCACAGGTACCAAAAAAACGACCATTTCATACTTTAAAACCAAGAAGCTCTGCCAGTATTCTCTTAATAGTCGAGGGTAAAATAAAAATATCTTCCAAGATTTTTTCCCGTGGCTCCGTTTTGTTCATTCCCGCCAATGATGTAGTGAAAGTAGAAGTTGCATCTTCTAACTCTGTGCTGATGTTTCAAGCATTTGTAAATATCTGAAGACGCAGAATTTATAACCTACATTGATGTTTGTAAAGTACAAATCATATGGCTAATCTTTTATTAAGCGATTGTTTTATATATATACATCATGCATACAAAAAATTATATATATATTTTTTTTGTATGCATGATATCGAATTTTTCAATTATTAATATACAAGATTTTTTCGGGAATATATGAACACCTTTATCTTGAGAAGCATAATTATGAACTTTTTATCATTCAACAAATTTTTTGTACAATAAATGTATTATAAGAAACATAATTCGATAAAGTTTATTAATAAATATGTACATATGTATAAAATCAATCGTTTTCTAAGTTATTGCATAATAATGTCGAGTTTTTCAATTATTAATATACAAGATTTTTTTCGGGAATATATGAAGACCATTATCTTGAGAAGTATAGGAATTATGAACTTTTTATCATTCGAAGAATTTTTTGTATAGTAAATGTATTATAGGGAACATATTTCGATAAAGTTTATTAATACATCTGTACATATGTATAAAATTAATCGTCGTCTAAATCATTGCCTTTCTTTGAAGTACTCTCTGCAGGCTTTTCCTCTTCCTTATAATGCCTATACTCCGGTTTCAATTCCCACATGTTTCTGTGAGGATTTTTTGAGTTATAATTACAAACTTCCGTGAGGATTTCCTTTAGATAAACCTGAAATTATTTAATATTAGATACATAAAATTAATTTTCTAATGAATAAACTGTGTATTCTAAATTATCGCATGAATAAATAAAAAGTATATTTACAACAGGTTGCTTTGTGATTTTTACAAGGTCCTTTATATTGTAATACTGATGTTTCTCGAATGCCGCGAAAAGCATATCGAGCACAGAATCTTTGTCATCTCTCATTTTCTTTCCTTCTGCTTTTTTCTTTTCAGCGTACTCGATCTAAAAACCGTAAAAAATGTTACTGTATGTGAAAGATCGAGTTAGCGATATAAAAAATATTAATAAAAATAATGCTTACATTGTGTTTGTGATCTGATACAGGCTTGAAGTTTTGCACAACTCTATCTAACTGCTGGACCTGTCTCTGTGGTACAGAAGCTCTCTTGATACTTTCTAGTTTTAACTTCATATAACAATTGTCGGCTAAAAAGAACTTTTATTTTACAACATATTTTTAAGGAAGTGGATGTACAGATATCCCTCAACTTATGACGAGACTACGTTCCAAGACTATTACAATAGCGCAATTGCGGTAGTGCAATTAAGTGCGCTAAATTGTTATTTAAACTGTAATCAGGTTAGAGATTGGATTGGAATTTCAACAATTAAAGCTCACTAAACTTTAGATTATTTTTTCTTCTTCTAAGGATTACTTTAATCAACTCCGATTAATTTTAATTGATGAGTAACTCAATCACCTAAACAGCAAATTAATGTTATTTTTGCCTATCGTAAAAAATGTCATTTTAACATTAAAAATACAAATAATATCAGCTTGCTACTTGGACGATTAACGATGATTAATCGTCGTTAATTGAATTAAAGTAATCAAAATTGGTTGAAATAATCCTGATTGGTTCCAATTTCAATCTAGTCTCAAACTCTAATCTGATTACTTTGTAACAATATAAATACATATTGTTTTAACTGGTATATTAGTGATATTATTTTATATAAATAAAACATTATTCATGGAAAATTAATTATTTTATTGCTAATAGATATCAATTTTAAAAATAATAAGAAAAACTTATTTTTTCTTAAAAACATAATTCTTAATATAATATTTGGTATTATAAAATTAATATTTAGCTTAAATGCAACTTCAACAAGTGATTAAAAGACAAAATTATCACAACTGTACATGTTAATTGTAAGTCTGAAAATTCATAAGTCAAAGTAGAGGTGGATTTGCATATATTTGCATTAATTTGGGCAAGCGACATACCATATGGTCTGCATTCTAATTTCTGTACAATTCTTCCCTCCATAAAGAGTTTCTCTGTTTCTGGTACAATCGCGTCTGAGCTTGTAGAGGCTGCAAACAATTATATATAATAAGTATTTTCAAAAAAATTCATATTAACCTTGAAAATTTCATACAACTTACCAGCAACATGAGAAAACACTCCTAGTGTTTGTCTGGTGACTGTTGTAACATCTAGCCTATGTTGTTTTGGTATTTCCCCTTCACCAGGTTCCTTTAAAGCTAAGACAGCCTCTGACAGTCTGAGAGACACTTCAGCCTTCTGTCTAGGATTTCTAGAAAAAACAAATACATAAGAATAGAAATTAAATTAATAGATAAACATACTTTAAAGTTTCTATGAGTAAAAAAATTAAAGTAATTACTGCACGAGGATGGAAACATTATTGAAAAGGATATAAGCTGTATATTAAGGTTGCATAATGTATATTGATTTTTGTGCAACAAAAAATAACAAAAAAATTTATTACGGAAGAAAGATATCACGCTTATCAAAGACAAGATGCTCTCGTTTTGAAAAAAATATTTTTTCAATGGAGACCAACTCACTTGGTGATCGTCAATTTACCGACTTCTATATTGCCAGGCGCCTTTTCCCACTTGTTGGCTATGTATTTAGGCACTTTGACAAGCCACACACCGCGTCCGGCGTTACTCAAATCCAATTCTCTTTCCGTGTGCGGGACATTCGTGGACATTATTGCTATTATTTCTTTACAGTGTCTTTGGAAAGAAAATGACAATACCTATTTCCTTTTTTTCTATAATGCTATATTATTGAATTTTTTATTAGCAAATATTTAACTCTTTAAAATAAAATCTAAGACTGATCTGAAACATCTGAAACTGATCAGAACATTAACTGAATTTAAAATAACTTAAAACAGATCCAAACCCGTGTAAGCAGATTTGCAACTATCTTCAGCTCGCGACTCTCTCTCTCGGCTCTCTCACGTTGCTCATATCAATAGATCTGTTCTTTTTAGCTAAATCGGCTCGCACCACACAGAGTTTATCTTTCTTCTTCCAATGTAAAAGGAAGAAGATAAACTGTGAACTAGTGCAGTCAGTTCAGCTGAAAAGTGCAACAAAGCAATTGTGAAGAGCAGAGAGCAGACTATGATTTTTTTCTCTCTGCGACTACGTGCATTTCTTAACCTAAAAATTTACACGCGTTTGTGCTATTCACATATTTATTCGTGTAATGTATTTATGCCGTACTATTGTTATGAACATATTGATGAATAAGAATAATGCTGAATTTTTTGATTGGTAATGAGGTAATGTCTATTAAGGTGATTTTGCAAATATAAGACACAACACAAATGCAATACGTCGAAATATTTTCATAGCGTATAATTTGCTGTTTAATTAATATTTTAAATGTCTACAATTTGTTTTAATTCGTAAATTATATTAATTTTTATATGAAGTATATGGATTATAAATTTATGTATCATGAATAAAAATATGATTATTTGTATAGCAATATATACTTAATAGTAGTAATTAAATAACTGGAAAAAATGATAAAGTTGCACTCTCCCATTACTGTCATATTTTATAATTTTCAATGTCTATATATATATATATATATATATATAATATGTGTGTGTGTGTATGTGTGTGTGTGTGTATGTGTGTAGAACAATATGTATTATGCTTTATATCTGAAGAAAGAAAAATTACTTGAAGAGCTTTAACTTTATTCAAACATAGGGCTTGAAAATTATGTATGTTAAATATTTTTGTATAAACTAATGTATTGATATACATTTGTATGTTGTACATAACTATATTAATATACTTTCAGACAGATTTGACAATGATATGTATATGTGTTGTTTTATTACAGATTTTAAATTATCTGCAACTCATATATATGAAGTAAATTATGAAGGAACGCACAACAAAACAATTACAACGATTAGAAAAGAAGAAAGCAAAGATGGCAGCATTTTTAGAAATTGCAAGACTCAATGATAAAGATAAGAAAGAAAAATTACAAACTTTAAAGCAGGTATATATTTAGATCTAAGAATAATTTGAAACAATGCTCTTTGCAGTTAGCTTTATGGAATCATTTTTAGACAGTAGTCACCACCGATGAGTTTAGCAAATCAAATGATAGTAATATGGCAGAAGACAAATCTATTCGTAAACGATCTTGTGAGCAAAATTCAGATGATACATGTTTAGAAGTTTGTAAGAAAGAGAAAAACATTCCTGAATCGGAACCAGAGAATAACAATAAAAAACCCAGGTAGCTTCGCTGATTTTTAAATAGTATATATGTATATATATATATATATATCATAATCAATAATGTAAATTATTTAATCAATAATTGAATGGTTTTCTACAAAAATTAGACATCTGCAAAAAGTTAAAGTTAAGTTTCAAGAAACAAAAAAAAAACATTTTTTCTTCAGACATGTAATAAGTATAAGAATAAAGTATGCAAAACTAATATTTTGTAAGGATCCTTTAAAAAATCTCTGGACTTGTTTGGTTCTTGGAGAAATTTTATGTTTACCATCTATTTATATTTTTCATTTTCTGTTTGATTCTTCCTTATGTACATAATTATTCATAAAGAATGTAATGTTACTGATAGAAAACAATTTAACGCTATAACCCAGATTTTAAAAAAATAGACTTGTTTGGTTTTTGCAGGAAATCCTTTAATTATATAATCAGTAATATAATTTATATATGTATAGATTAAGTGATATCAAAGAATATGCGAACTTGAAAGCGGAACTTAGAGAACGTAAGAAGAGGCTTAAAGCAATTCCGAGGCTCACTCTCAAAGCTGTTGGCGAGAATGCTACTCTGGATGTTGGAAACATGGGAAAGAAGATACCAATATTTCTTAGCGATGTGCAGCATCTTCTGTTATACTCACTGCTAGGACATCATTCTCCCTATTTACCAGCAAGGTGGTGTCAACTCGAGAAGTATAACAAAGTAATGTAGCACACTTTGTCAAGTAGTACTTTAAAGATAATTTAAATTTAATAATATAAGCAATTTTCTCCAAAGATAAGCCATACCGTGGTTTTCGTGCTTGAAGGCTTGTCCTCGTATCATTTCGTGGCTTACGAGGATATGTTCCCTCACATAGTACATAATTTAAAGCACCGTTTAGAAATTATCACGCCTACTGTTTATGGAGCATCTATAACAGAAGAACTTGCAGCCGTTCCCTTAACAGGGACTCAAAGCGATAAACTAATTAAACGTATGTTATATATTTATAAATAAAATATATCTGATGTATTTCCATATTTTCCATAATGAGTTTTTAAGTTGATTCTTTCTAAAAATTCTAGTTGAATGTTCCATATTAGCATATGTATTCATAAAATTTATAACGATTAAATTGAATATATTGACTTCTAATATTAAAAATTTATACATTATGATAGTGAAAAACAATTGTTCACTTCTAGGATATGGTTCTCTAGAAACTGCTTTACAAGCAAATGGAAATGTCATAAAATTACTAAGAAGCGTCTTTCCAATGCATTCGACAAATCGCAATGTACAATTTTCTATGACAAACAATTCCGTTGAAAATTTACCACAAACTGATAAATTCTGTAGAACAAAATTGCTTCTGTCGTTATGGCAGATGGTGGAAGAAAATTATCCCGTACCCCTGAAAGGAACATTAGCAGAAAGGTGAGATTTTGTGCTGCTGCATATAAATATCAATACATTGTTGCAGTAAAATCCTAACATAATTAACGAGTTAATATCATTTTAGATATGGTTCATACATATCAACGAAAGATGTTTATAAAGAAGCCACATCGACATCGCCAATGTTTGGTTTAGATTGCGAAATGTGCCTGACGACAAGCGGTTATCTGGAACTCGCCAGAATAAGTATCGTGGATGAGAGTATGAACGTAAGTATCAGTTACATACTTATATATTAGAAGGTAGCATGAATATCAATTTCAATTACAGGTTATTTATGACAGTTTGGTGAAACCGGAGAATCCGATAACGAACTATCTGACTCGATACAGCGGTATTACTGAAGACATGTTAAATGATGTCACGATTACATTGCACGACGTTCAGCAGACATTGAGGACGTTACTTCCTCCAGATGCGATTCTCGTAGGGCAAAGTTTGAATTCTGATTTGCACACCTTAAAAATGATGCATCCATATATTATCGATACTTCTGTAATATTTAATCTCACCGGGGACAGGTACTATAAAATATTAATGTTAATTAAATAGAGAGAAGGCCCAAGAAATGGTTATAGCAGAATCTTATTAAGTGGTTTATCTGGTTCCGCATTTTTTGCAGTATTTACCAAGATGTTTATTAGCATTAATATCATTAAATTATCGATTTAATATTGTGATATTACTATTCTAGTTCAATTTGAAAATTGTGTTTAATGTGCACTATAGTGTGCGTTCAATCGAATTCGTTATTAGATTCTATTTTGACCATTTCTTGGCGTTTTTTTCCATTTAATTGTGCTACACATCATGATTTTATCTCATTTACTAATGTTAATATCAATGTAAATAGTAATGTTAATAACAATGAAAATAAGTGCACTGCAATTATCTGTTATCTAACGCAGGTATAGGAAAACGAAATTGCAGATTTTGGCGCGCGAATTCCTCGGAGAGAGCATTCAAGACAATAAAGCTGGGCATTGCTCAACGGAGGACTCGATGGCTTCTATGAAATTGGTAAAGTTAAAATTAGCGAACAGTGTGGATTACGGGGACGCTGTGTTGCTCGGTGATCGTAACATGAAGATTTTGAAAATGGAAACGGATAACAAAGCGAAGCGAGAATTGCAAAAGACAGAAATAAAGAAATACGCCACGTCGATATTCAGTCATATAACGAAAAATAAAGACACCACCGCCGCCATCGTGGGCAACGATGAAGTTATATCCGAATATTCCAAATACTTAATAAACTCATCTCTTAATATTATGGACGATGAAAGTTTCGCGAAGAATGATCAAGTTAGTACGCACCTGTGAAACCATGTTAAATGTATTTGAAAGAATGGTTACTGTCCTTTTCCACCAATGTAAATTAATTTTGATCTCAGTTTAATTTCTAACTCTAAAAATTAGGAAAAGAATAAGTTAAGCCGAGATCAAAGTTAATCTACATTGGTGAAAAAGGACACATGTATCTATCAATAGATTAAAACAAGTTGAAAAGATAGGACGAATATCTAATATCGATTTTCGATAATTATAGGTACGTCTTGTGATAGCAGATAACGCTAAACACGCCGTAGATCGAACTTCAGAGATAGCGATGGACCACGCTTTTGTATTATGTCATGTGAAACTTAAAAAAAAACAATTGAAAGATGAACAATTGGAGGAAACGTTTCGTACTGTAAATCAATGGACTCGTCAAGTTTGGCAATGTAGCGCGATAAACAGCCTCGCATGCGTGATATTTAGTGGGATAAATACAGCAAACGGTTCTTGTTTTTTGAATATCAAGACGGAGAACAGCATCATACGAGCTTGAAAAAAATGCTGAAATCGTTGAACCATCTTGAGAATTGTTCATAAAATAAAACAAATTAATTTTGTTAACGGATACCAGTAGTATCGAAAGAACCTATCTGGCTATGTGTATTAATTTAGATAAATACACGCTTGTACAAATAACTTTTATTAATAGAAATATATTTTATAATTTTCATTTATTTATATTGTGGAACATACTTATTTCTAAAGCGTACCTATTCCTTACTCGTAAATTTTAATAAATGGAACAACTTATCATATAAAAATATTAAACGTTACGTAGTAATATAGATTTATAGATACAATGGAGAGATACAATTACTCTCTTGGTAACCCTGTTCAAGTGTTTTTTGAGAAATGTGTCAAACAGTGATAAAATTCATAAATATAAACACAATAACTTAATTTCTTATGAGTTTCATCTTTTAAATGTAGAAAATGTTGAAGTATATTGTAAAGCTAAAAAAATATATAATTAAATTACTGAAAAAATCACATTATTTAGCATTCTTAATTTTGTCGTGATATATCAAATAAGCCGACATCGGTTCTCGAGCATTTCTGTTAAGCATGCGTTGTCTGAACGAAGCTACTGCGTCGGCCGGTCTCGACAGTTTTTTAGTGTCCTGCACGTTTACTACACGGAATTGTGTGGTGCAACCAGAGGTTTGCGACGTTAAGAAGGCATCACGAGTGGCAGTCGCTGTCTTCGATTTACCCATTTTCTTCGACGATACTATCTTTTCCTCGGTCTTCGAAATTTTTTGTCTTTTCTTCGCTCTCGTTGGCAAGTCTGCAAGATTCTCGATGACCTCGTCTGAAAGTCTCTTTAGGCCACTTGATGATGGTAAAATCTTATTCACTTTTTTGACTTCTTTTTTCAATTTTTTGGCAAGGATATCTGTATGGTTCTCGTTTTCGATATTTTCCGATCGATGGCGTTTCTTCTTCGACTTTAATTCTTTAGTGCTATGAGCTACATTTTTCGATTCGCTTATATCTAGTGCAGTTTTTTGTAATTTATCAGACAATAAAACTTTTCCAGATTTTAATTTCGAAACTGGAATTTGTATTGGTAAAGTATGCTTCTTCTTTTCTGTCCGCGAAGTTTCGATAATTTCCACCATCTTTTGTCGTTTAGCTTTCTTTTTTACTAATTTTTCTTGTTTATTTATAGGTGAATCTGACTCGAAACTTACAAATTTATATTTCTTCTTGTGCTGTAGAAACTCTGTTGCGTTCTGACAAATATATTCAAATAAATCAAGTTCATTTATATCCTGTTCAACTACATTAATTTGTTTTTTCTTGTTATTCTTCTCTATTTTATTGACCTGACATGCAGCTTCGCTAGCATTATTTTGTACAATAGCTAATTTATTAAGATTAGCATGTTTCTTCTTTTTAGAAATCTGTAATTCTTCTACATCTTCAGATAAAACTTTTTCGACAATATCTTCCTTTGATTTTTGTTTCTTCTTTTTCTTCTGTTTCTCATTGAATTGATAAGCATCTTCGCGAATATTATCTTGTACAATAGCTAATTGACTACGCTTAGCAAGTTTCTGTTTTTTAGGAATTAATTTTACTACGTTTTCAAATACGGTTTTTTCAGTGATATTTTCCTTTGATGTTTCTTGTTTTTTCTTTTTCTTCTGTTTCTCGTTGATCTGATAAGTATCTTCTCGAGTTTTATCATCCTTTACGATAAGTGATTGAATAAATTTGATACTTTTCTTCTTTTTAGGAATATTTAGTTCTTCAGATAAAACTTCATCGGTAATATATTCCTTTAATGTGTCTTGTTTTTTCTTTTTCTTCTTTTTCTCATTCATCTGACATACATCTTCACAAGTATCATCCTCTAAACTAGTTAACTGAGTAAACTTGACACGTTTCTTCTTTTTAGGAACATTTACTTCTATTACGTCTTCAGACAAAGCTTTAGAGATGATATGTTCCTTTGATGTATCTTGCTTTTTCTTTTTCTTTTTTTTCTCACTAATCTGACATACATCATCACGAATATCATTCTCTACATTAGTTAATTGAGTAAGCTTGACAAGTTTCTTCTTTTTAGGAACATTTGCTTCTATTACGTCTTCAGACAAAGATTTAATGATGATATTTTCTTTTGATGTATCTTGCTTTTTCTTTTTCTTCTTTTTCTCATTAATCTGACATACATCTTCACGAGTATCATCCTCTACACTAGTTAATTCAGTAAACTTGACACGTTTCTTCTTTTTAGAAACATTTGCTTCTATTACATCTTCAGATAAAGTTTTAGAGGTGATATGTTCCTTTGATGTATCTTGTTTTTTCTTTTTCTTCTTTTTCTCATTAATCTGATTTACATTTTTATGAGTATTATCCTCTATACTAGTTAATTGAATAAATTTAACAGGTTTCTTCTTTTCAGCAACATCTAACTTTATTGTGTCGTCAGGCAAAATTTTTTCGATTATATTTTCTTTTGACGATTCTTGTTCTTTACGTTTTTTCTGTTTCTTTTTACTGCATTTTTGTATGACATCATCATTAGATAGTGTTATTACCTCAACTATTTCATCCTCATTATTTTTTTCTTTTATTTTCGTTTGTGCAGCATCCTTGTTTTCTATAAATAATTTTTTCTGTAATGAATTGTTATTTATTAACATTGGTGCACTTTCGTTTAACTTCTCTTTTCTAAGATGTTTTATTGTTGGTGTTTCAATTTGGATGTTCATTGATTTACGCGATTCTGCCTTGGAAGGTGTTGATTTAAACACATTTTTGAATTTTATTAATTCCAATAAATCAGGTGAAAAGTCATTATGTGACATCGCTATGGCCATGTCTTTATGTGCATCGCTGAATAACTTCAAACTGCTGTTTTTATTTAATATTGGGTCTTCCTTTGATTTCTCTTTCATAGTAATTTGCGTTACTTCAGATATATGCGACTTGTTTTTACTTTCTGAAGTTCTTTCCAACGTTTCATCAAGTCCCAATTTTTTACAAATATTAAGTTTTGGAGTACTAAATTCTATTGATTTTGATAATTTTCTTGCAGACATTAATTCAAATTCATTTAATTGTCCTGTGGAATTTCGTTCAGCTCTATTTTTCGAGAAATATTGTGGATCCAACTTCCTTTTCTTAGTTGATGAAGAAATTAAATTAGATGTTTCTGACAAGATAGTTTCATTTTTCTTCGTAAGAGATTTCTTTTTCTTCTTCTCAGTCGACAAATTTGAATCTAATTTTTTCATTTTGATGTCTCGTTCTATTTCCGTCTCACTTGTACGAGGTGAAGTATGTATAATAGATTTGTTCTTACTTTTATGAATGTTAGGTAATTTATCAGAGGTACTGACATATGAAGAAATGGCCTTCATTTCGGTAAATTGATTTTCGTCTTCTTCTTCGTCCGTTGTATCTTCATCCTCTTGTACATTTTCATCATTTTCATTTTCCATATTTTCTAGTTTAATGTCAATATGCGATTGTTTATCTTCATCTTTTACCTCCTCTTTTTGTGTATCTTGCAGGTCTTGAATATCTTCGTCACTATCGTCTTCATTGTTATCATCTTCTTCGTTATCATCGTCTTCTTCATTGTCATCATCTTTTTCGTCATCATTGTCTTCTTCATTACTATCCTCTTCTTCATTGTTTTCTTCCTCATCTTCTACTTCATCATCATCAATTATAAAATCTGCAAGATCTGAACCGTTGTCATCAGAATCTGAAAATTCTGCTTCTGAAGTTCTGCATTCATCAGCAATTACATCATCATCAGAAAATTTTTGTTCTGCTCCATCTAGATTGTATTCTTTATTAATATCAGAATCGCTATTACTGTCATCAGAATCACCATCGCTTCTTGCTTTTTCAAATAGGTAATATGGAATATGTTCACAATCACTATCTGATCCTGCATTTGCTATGATAGAATAAGTTTTAGATTCAAATTCCATAGGTACTATATTTACGTCACTATTACTACTTTCATCATCAATCAAATGCGTCAGCTTCTCAATTACAGACTTTGACTTTTCTACAGAACGGTTTAAAGATGTATTTTCATTCTTTTTACTGCTATCTTTAGTTGACATGTTTTTCTTTCCAGACTTGGTTGCTGTATCTGTTTCCTTATTATAGGATTTATTTAAGGAATGTTTCTTCTTATCTAATTTTTTCCCAGTACATGCATCTGTGTTATCAAGTTCCTCCTCTGAATTATCCACTCGAGCTATGTTTACAGAAACATTTTGTACAGATGTATCTTTTAAAGATTTATTTAATATTCGTTCATTTATCGATTTTCGTAAAGATGTATTTTTTTTATTTAGCGACTTTTTATTTAAATCACTTGTATCATCTTCAATTTTTTCATCTGAATCTTTATTTGCTTTCAAAGATTGTTCTCTTCTTACTGATCCTGATCTATCTAATCTAGAAATGGATCGGTCATTAGTTTGATTTAAAGCTGTTTTGGATTCATTTAAAGATTTATCAGCGTTGACTAAATCATTTTTATCTTCTGCACAAGGAGGAGAATCCTGATCTATTTCGGTTGTAAGTCTCTTTATAGTTCTTGATTGTTGTTTTTTAACTTGTTTTTCGTTTTCTTCATCTTCAATATCATTCATTAAAAATTCTGTATTTACAGTATCTGATTTTTCCATACTATGATTCGCTCGCGACGCATCTGATTGGCTTTGCCATAACAAGTCAATAGTGTCATCGGAATCACATTCAAAAGATTCTGACGTTTTTGCCGCTTTTATGGTTTCAGCCATCAACCATGCTTGTTTGTTCATCAAAAGAAGATCAGCGGAAGATTCACTTCCATTTTCCATCTCTCCCGTCGATTGGGAGGTGGCTTGTACTGCGTTAGTTTCAGCATCATTTTTCTCCTTCCATTTGTCAGCGGGAATATTTTGAAATAAATCAATGCCGATATTGACATCATCGATTTCCGTATCTTCTTGATCTTTTTGACTCGTTTCCATTTGCGAACTCTCCTTTTCTCCCTCCAAATTGTCTGTACTCTTCCGTTTTACCATTTTTTTCAGCAAAAAATCTTCTGTATCCATTTTCTCAGGTGATATATCCATGGTAGATATTTTAGATGCTTCCATTTTATCGAAAGATTGGTTATCTTGAATTGTTGCATCAATCGAGACGTCACATGCGGAATTATTTGTTTTCAAGACAATATTAGAAGATTTAGATACTGATTCTGTTACATGTTTAGATGAAGTTGCCTGTTCCTGTTTCAGTTCTGTAGAAACAGAACTGTCAATTACTTTATCTTGAACCGATTGTTTTTTCATTATAGTAACTTCGTCGTCAGAACTTTCATTTGGTGTCGTAATATGTAAATCTATCAATTGATAAGACTTGTTATTAAAGTGTGCCAAAACTTCTTTTTTATCTCGAGACGGACTTTGTTCATCTAATGTTAAATTCATTTCGTCATCATCTTCTAAAGAAGCGAAATTTTCTCTATCATCACTTATCTGTTTAGATCGAACCATACACGGTGAGGAACGCGATGTTTCTTCTTCATTTGACTTCATTCTGTTAGAATCTTTACTATTTACAGTAGTACATTCAATTTTATCGATTTTATCTAATTCGCTCGTCTTTTCACAAATCTCTGTTGTATCTTCATTGGAAGTGCTTATATTTTCAACAGATGTTTTATCTTTGTTAGTAGCTATGTCAACAAGTTTGGAATTGTCATGTTGTGACACTATTGATTTATTTATAACACTTGAATTTAAAGATTCTGCAGAAATATCCATCTTTTCCGGAGAGCTGTCGGCAGTTTCTTTTGACAAATCGTTGTGTTTGATCGCAATTTCTGTTGATTCTCTTGAACGACGTCTAATCGAGTTTAGTTCTTTTTTCATAGATTTAATTTCCTTTTCATTTAACGATTTATTTGCCGTAAACGGCAAAGCGAGAGATTGGACAGAAGATAGTATCACTTTAGGCATGCCCTTTTCTGCATCATTAATAATGTTCAGCATTTGATTTTCCTTGTTATTCTTTTGCTCCTCACCAGAAGTATTCAATAAGTTTTCAGGCATACTTTCTGATTCTTTCGATTGACATATTTCAATTAATGATGATTCTAGATCCGACAGACTCTCAGCTTCTGTTTTTTTGTCTTTCACGGAATTTTGACTTGAAGGACTGGAAGAGTCGATAATAACTTCTTCTAAATCATTGCTGGGTGGCATTGTTACAAAACCCAATACCTCAGCTACAACAAATAAATAACGAGTAAATTACAATTATCTCATGTCATTTAAAATACTATTAATTTAAATAGTTCTAATAAAAGGTAGTGAATCTTTGAGCTTGTCAAGCAATTTACTAGATATATTTTTAAAAAGTCAAGCATATATAATGTTGAGAATAGCTTTATGAAACTTATAGTTTCTAGTATCCATGTAATATTGCCATATCACTGGTAATATTCAGTTCTGTTAATACATATGTATACAATGTGCTGCGGGTGTTTCATAATATTTCACGCATCTACAAAAGCTACAGAATATAAACATGACCGAATGTTACCAGCGCCGCGTAGTGATTTAAGGTCATTAAATGGACATACATAATACGGGAAATATAAGAGTTTCTTAGGACTGGAGATTGAGGAAAATTTTTAATTTTACTTACTGACAATAGTCTTTGTATTTTTCATTGTTACTTTATTCATGTCTTCAGCTTGTGCTCTGTCTTTTTCCTTTGACAATTGACGTTCTTCTGATTTTGAATCATGTAAAGTTTCTTATAAAAAAAAAAAAATCAAAATTAATATAAAAGTAGGGATAGCTTATTATTTTTTTTTTTAGAAAATTTATTTCAGTTTATTCTTTTGTTAATTTTATTACTGTTTTTTTTACTCACCACAGCTAGAATTTTTTTCATTTTCATCCTTATCTATACTTTGACGATTTTTATTAATTTTTTTATTTTGTGTGAAACGTAATGCTTTAGCTGGTGAAGAATCTGAGTTTCCTAAATATATAAAAAATAAATTTGTTAAAAGATCACAAAAATTATATTAAATATAATAATAAAGTCTCTCGGCTCTTTAGATTTAAAAACATTTAAAAAATTACCTGAACTTGTGACTTCATCAGTTTCAGCTATTGTAGCATCCAATTTTACATAAGGTGCACGATCCTTCAATTCAATTTGCTCTTTGCTCTGAGAGCTTAACGGTACCATAGACGCTCGTCTGCGTGTTGTTTTAGTTGGTGTACCAGATTTGTTTTTATTTTGATTGGACAAAGATTCTGGACCCACAGAGTTAGCTCTTGTGCTACGTGTAATTCTAGCACATTCCAGATTTATCTCGGAACCAGCACGCATCAAGCGCTTACTAATGACATAAGACAATGATTATAAAAGTATAAACTATTAAATACAAGTAAAAAGTTTCTCCTACCAAAACTTTTTTTTTAAATCTGAGCTATAACAACAAATCATTTGCTATCAATACAATCACATCATGAACAATTTTGTTTTGGTAAGAATCCAACAGAAAAAGAGAAATATAAATATAGGTAGTAAATATATTTACGCAAAAAAAAAAACAAATAAGTCCAGAAGATAATTTGTTATTAATGAATTGAAAAATATTTTTTTTAATGGGTACTGAAAATCTAAAACTTTATTCTTATACCTATATGTCTGAAAAAAATTACCATATTTATATCATATTTAAAGAGCAATATAAAAGAATGTCTTTATTAAGAGCAATTTGTAAAATTTTGCAAAAGTGAAAAAATGATTACTTTATACTTTAAATATCTCTTCCTTTACTTTTATCATTATTGTTGTAATGTTATAAAAAAGGGTAAATGTAAAATATTGTAGGATAAATAGACAATATAAAATTCTTCTGCAAGAACCAAATAAATACAGAAGTCTTTATCTTTTAAATGAACCCTCAAAATTATTAATCACTATCAATAATTTCATTCTTATACCTATTATGTCTACAAAAAAATTGTTTTTGTACAATGAATGGTTTAAAGCTGAAAAGTTTATTTTCTGCAAATTTAACATTTGGACTTATTTGGTTTTTGTATGTAATACTTCAATTGTATTAATCGTACTTAGATGCTCGAGTGATGACTTTGGTAGGTGTGCTGGTGGTACTTGAGTTTTGTCTTGTATGTCGTTTTCTAGGTGTTCCCAGGCCTTCGACATCTATCTCACTGACCTCTGAAGAAGCTGAATTCTTTCTAGGACGCAACTTTTTCATTGTGTCTGAGACAGTGGAAACACCAGTTGCAGTTTGCCCTCTAGAACTCCGGGTTGTTTGATTACTGCTGATACTACTGTCACTTTCAGAACCTGGCGAATATTTATTCTGCTTTATGCTTATTCTGCTGCTGCGGCGTAACGGGGAGTTCACTGTATGTATAGTAAGCATTCGAGTCTGCATACGACCAGTAGCTACAATACACAAAATAACAAAAAAACTAAGCTAATCAAACTAGAAGACTACAAGGTCAGAGTATCTAAGATCATAAAGAACAAAGGTAGTAATACGCAGTCTTGAATCTAGTAGTATTTTACATAGTTACACACATAAATAATTAGAATATAAAGAATTAGATTCTGATTTGATATATATATATGCATGTAATTATACTTATATATTTAAACAGGCAATTAAGATAATATATTTGCAGTCCGCTATCTCATTGTTTAGGTAAACAATAGTAATCAAATCAATGCGAACAAGCATACAATCATACAAAAACCAAGAATTTTTTCAATAGATTGCGTCTCAAAATGCGACGCGTGAATTTTAAAAGGATTGGAAAGAAGGCTTCTATATTTGAGATTTCAAACCAATAAACATACATTCATATAAGTTACATGTTACCGTTAATAGAGAAAAACCGGAAGAATAACGTTATCGGAAATGGTTCTCGAATCGACGAGAATATTCTAGCGAGAGCAACAGCTATCTCCGAGAGACGCGGAGATCAAAGGAAAAAAAAAAAGGACGAAGATAAGGTCGCGATACATTCGAACTACAGCGCAATTAATGACAACAATCGCAAATACATAACTCTCGATGCCGTAACGGCTATTAGCAATCGGCCGGCACTTTTTGCGTCTCGTGCGCATACAGATCGAAAAGAAAAACCAGGTAATACGAACCTCCCTTCGGTTCCAGGTCATCATCCGATTCCTTCACGGAGCGCGGCATCCTCTTCAAATCATATATCGGAATAAGCGCTGTGTAAAGGAGAAACGTTTCCAGACGTCGGAAGGTTATCGAAACCACGTGTTACCTCGTTCCTGTTCGTTCCGGTACAAATTTGAACTTGACGAACCAACAGCCGTACGAATGGCAACGGACAGCGCCGACCATAGACGTAATAAAAGTAGACGAGCGCGAAGTGAGATTTGAACAATGGGTGTGTTCTGAAATGTGCTGACAGCAGGATTGAGTATAAAATTAAAAAGTTACAAACTTTTAATTTCGTTAATTTTAACTTGTTATTTTTAAAATGTATACTTTTTCCAGATAGCACAAACATTCAAAAGTGGTACATAAAACGTTTTAAAGCTACGACATATAAAAACATTAATTAAGCAATAAGTAAATTAATTGTTAATCACAATCAAGAACTTGAGGTATAATATAGACGGTAGTAAATCCAAACTCTTGATTTCCTTACAACACATATTATAGATCGGGGATAAAGCCAAAATAAATATGTAAAAATAAGCTTGAAATTTATTAATAATTTTCTTTTATTTTTCATACAGGCTTTCCTAAGAAAAAGCAGTTTTACAACTATTGTAAGATTCTTTAATATAATTGGTTTAAATAGATTCAGCAAGAACTAAAGGCAAAAAACCATGATATTAAAAAATCTTACAACGGTTGTAAAGCTGCTTTTTCTGCTGAACACACCTATTTACTCATATCTCTATTAAAAATTATTAATCAAATGCATTTTTGTTTACAGATATATTTAATCATAGAAACGTCCTCGGGCGTTATCATAGCATGCTTTCGCAAGATAAAAACCCTCGGTATTACAAATCTTAATGCATACTCCGAGAAAATAAAACAAATTCTTACATTGCTTCTCTTCACGGTTTTTCATGAACTATAAAAATCAAACCTAAATAACACATTCACGATATTCGCGAAAATAATCTCTAATATCGAATAAAACCCATTTATATTAAATTTTCACAAAATAAAATAAACCTGTTATAGCATGTCATTTTTAATTCAAATCGCTTTTTCCTCTTTTTAAAGTGTGCAGTATACGTTCGTACGCTTATTGAATGTAACATAAAATCATTAATGTTTATTTCCATCAATATAGATTAACTTAGTTTAATTTACTCTTCATCTTTGTCTAATTTTTGAAACCACAAAAAGATAAAGAGTAAATTGATCAGAGATCAAAGGTAATCTACATTAGTGGAAATGAACACAAGAAAACTATAATTGCATATAAAATTACATCATAATAGTATGTCTTCGTATCCTAACTTTTACATCCATATACATTTCCATCACAATGTAGATTAACTCTGACCTCAATTTAATTTACTTTTTTTCAGTTTTAAGATTAATAGAAGATAAAGAATAAGTTAAACCAAAGTTTATGTACATTGATGGAAATAGACATTCAGTACTGACAATATTAAATTCGTTAGTAATTATTTATTTTGAGTATTAAAAGCACTAACAATATTTTTAATATTTATAAGAAGTAATTAATGACTGACCAATTTAATACTGCCAATATTACTGCCATTAAATTTCTTTAAGACAAGTACGACGTTCTATCGCGCTCAAGTAATAAAAATTAATTACAGAATATTGCAATTCTTGCGCCGTTTCTTAAATTGAACGAACTTATTTTGTTCATTCCGACTAGGTGCATACCATTACTTTCCGAACAGAACTTTGCTTTGGTAATGCAATACGACACAAATGATGCCTTTCGATGTTAATCTCTTGAAACTTTCACGAATAAAAGATTTAAATAACAAAATAAACGAAAAACTATCAAACTGCACTCTGTCATACTATAATATACACTTTTTTTTTCTTATTCGTGTCTTTAAAATCCTTGTAATTGTCTCATTTTCTACTTTAGTATCACCGCTCTCAATTGTATTCGCGATGAAATATATTCGATGGATTTGTTTTTATTTTTATAAATTTTGAGCAATTTATTAGAGGTACTGGTACGAAAAAATGGCCTTCTTTTAACAAATTGTTTTCGTCTTCTTCTTCATCCGTTGTATTATTCTTTTACTGTAAGTTTTCTTCATTTTCAATTTCCATGTTTATTAATTCTACGTCAATATATAGTTGTTTATTTCCATCTTCCACTTTTTCTTTTTGTACAGCATTATTTTCTTTCATATGCATTACATATCTTCCTTTTTACCATCTTCCCCATTGAAAGCTTTAAATAAATTTCGAAGAAAATGATTGCTGGATTATTAAAGTACCTTGCGGATATCTAAGCGTCTCTTAATGATAATTAAAAACATTACAATAATTAAGAGAAACATAAAATTATCATCATCATCATCATCCGAATCTATTTCCCTTTGCATTTCATGATGTAATAACATCATTTTCATCATGTTATTTGTCAAACATGAACTGCTGCTATCAGAACTGTTATCATCAGAAACATTGTCATCATCAGAAACATTGTCTTCATCGGAACCGTTGTCATTGTTGTCTTCTTTCTGTGACAATTGAAGTATTTCATCTGATTCTGATGAAATAGTTGAAGTCTCTACTTTTTCTAAAAAAAAAAAATGTAACGTGAAAATATGAATAGAATAAGATAATTCATTTTATCAGAAAATTTATTTCATATCAAATATTAAACTATATTAACTATGAATCATATTTGTATAAAATATCTGTAGAGTTTTCGATAATAGTTTTAAAAACTTACCTAACCATTGTGTGACTTTATTACTGACTTCTGTATTCAATTGTACATAAGATTTATGATCTTCCAATTCAATTTGCTCTTTGATCAAAGAATTTGACACCATAATCACGTTCGGGCGTTTTTTGATTGGTGAACCAGTTTGGCTGTTATTTTGATTGGGCAAAACTTCTGGACCGATAGAATCAGCCTTTCTTTTAAGTATGGTACTAACTGCTGGCAAGCTTGACTTTGTCTTGAAACCAGCACGTATAAAGCGCTTACTAATGATAACATAAAACAATTATTACAATGTGACGTACACTATTATATATTATTGTATTGATGCATTAACTATACCTAGCTACTCGAGTGTTACTGGTAGATGTGCTGACAAGACCTCCATTATCTGAGCCCTGCTTTGTAGTTTGTTTTTTAGATGTTCCCGAGATATCGACGTCTACTTCACTAATCTTTGAAGAAATGGAATGCTTTCTAGTATGTATCTTCAATGCGTCTGAGACTGTGGAATCCATAATCGCTATCCTTGTTGTAGAACTCTGGGTTGTTTGACTACTGCTGCTACTACTGTGATTTTCAGAACCTGGTGAATATTTCTTCTGCTTTATTCTACTACTGCGGCGTAACAGAGGAGAGTTCACCGCACTATATCTAGTACGCATTGGAGTCTGCATATGAGCAGTAACTGTAACACACAAAATAACAAAAAAAGCTAATCAAAATAACAGACTAAAAAGTAAGAATATTTAAGATCACAAGGATGAAACAAAAATAATATAATTAACATTTTTAATTTTAACAGCATTTTATATATTTACATAAATAATTAGAAAAACAGATTTTGGTTTCTTTATTATATACCTATATTTTTCTATTTCATTATTTTTTACCCATATGTGTATGTATGTATGTGTATATATACATATATATATATATATATATCGAAGAAAATGACTGCTGGATTATTAAAGTACCTTGCGGATATCTAAGCGTCTCTTAATGATAATTAAAAATATTACAATAATTAAGAGGAACATAAAATCATCATCATCATCATCATCATTCGAATCTATTTCCCTTTGCATTTCATGAAAGTGATGTAATAACATCATTTTCATCATGTTATTTGTCAAACATGAACTGTTGCTATCAGAACTATCATATATATATATATATATATATATATGTATATATATAAATAAAACAATGTAAAGTGCTTTATGGAAGCTGTAATTATTAATTTATGTTGAAATTGATAAAGTTTAATATTGAGATTTCAATGCTTTTGTTCAGCAAATCTCTATGAACAAATGTATTGAATCTTTATTGGTAAACTTTATTGGTTCTAGCCTACATAAATCAGGCTTTAGATTAAGCGTTGTGAAACGTGATTATGCAAAAACTGAAATTTTTTCCAATAGATTATAACATCTCAAAATACAATACATAAATATCAAAAGGTTTGGAAAGGTTTCTGTACATCAGATTTATTCAATAAATAAATATACGTATTAATAAATAAATGTATAAGGGTCAAGTAGACTATAAATGTTTTGACGCATTTTTTGATTAGTCAGTTAGTAAAATTCTTTGTTTTGATTGATGAATCAGATGATACATTTGATACATTTGTAGCGTCAAATTGACTGCATTCCAAGGATAGGAATAAAAATGAAAATGACCCAAACTGACCGTAATTTATTCAGTAAATTACAATAAATTACCTAGTAATTTTAAAAAGCTGGTCAAATGGTAATTTAGAAATTTCAGAAATAAAACAATTTTGATATGAAGCTTAAAAGAAACATTTAGTCTTTAACATGTGTAAAACATTTTATTTAATTCATATTTTCCATAAAATATTTTAATACAGTATTTTTATACGCAACATGTAGTCTATAATAATTAGGAAACTAGTTACATAGTAACTAGTAAAACTTCAAATAAATTTTTTAATTAGGATTTTCAAAACAAAAGGTGTGAAGGTGCATAGTTTTTAATTTATATTTTTCATGCTATCATACTTTACAAGCTTACAATACTTTTATTTATTATCTGAATGTTTTAGCAATAAATATGTAATATAGTAATTGAAAAATTTTAATATTAGGAACAAAAACATTAAATTTTATTATATAATTGTATATAGAAAATAAAATAAAATTTCTATAAATGCACTGCAAAATATCTAACAAAAATATAGAATAATTTTTAAGTAGTAAAATAAAAAGCTAAATTTAAAAATGCTAATAAATATTAAAAATTATATTTCATTTCACATTGCTCTCTAATTTTTGTTCACTATAGGCCTGTTTTTTTTTAGCTGAACTGACTGCACTAGTTCAGAGTTTATCTTTCTTGTTCTTACGTGAAGGGAAGAAGATAAACTGTGAACTAGTGCAGTCAGTTCAGCTAAAAAGAATAGGTCTTATATGACTCATCATAAGAGACAAAACGTTATTCATAACAGTGATAGTCATGCATCCGCATGCATCGACCAGTTGTGATCGATGAACGCTGTTTGCATCTCGTGCTCATCATGTAGAGATGATGTAGTTGTAGAGCGATAAAACTTAAACAATACAAACCAGTCTTCGGCTTACTGTCCGAATCTTTCTTGAAACGTGGCATTCTTGCAATTCTTCAGATAATATCTCGGGCAATGGATGATGTAAAGAAAAACGATTCTAAACGCGGGAGGAAGGTTACCGAGATCACGTTGTCAGCTCAATGAAAATGTGAGCTTCATGGACAAACGAACATCCGAATAACTGACTGCAATATAATGATGTCAGGATATGGACGTGGCTCCGTCGAAAAAGAAAGGATATTCGCAATAATAAAGAGAAGTGCACACGACTGCACACGACCGAGAGGCGTCCGATCTTCACCGATCTTCTACTTATATTTATGGCGCCAATCTTCTATCGGTTCACGCGAGCCATCTATCGGTAATTCGTCAAGAAACTTCTCTTTGTTGATAAAGTCAATTTTGAGTTCGTAATCATATATTCTGATTCTGGTCTGAATATTATTCTCAAGTAATGTGGTGCTTTACAAAATTGGAAAGTTAATATTTTTAATATTTTTTTAAAACTAAATTAAGTTAAAGTAAATGGTTTATACAGTTAATTTAATTAACTGTATAAACCATTAAAAGTTTCATAAATAAAAAAAAACATTGCAGTTAAAAATTGAATTAAGATTAAATGGATTAAATTAAATTAAATTATACATTAATGTTGAAAAGCATAATTTGTGTTAAATTAGAATGTAATTTTTTTAAATTAAATTATTCTGATTAATAAAGTAATAGAATATTAGATAAATTATTTTTTTTTTAAGTATATTTATATGATATAACAATAAGAAATGTTTTTCATATGGGAATATATTTTAATTTTTTACAGTGTGTTTTCTCTTTTATTTAGATAAATTGTTAATTTAAGAAAAAGTTAATAAATTAAAGTTTATGTATTTAAAAATAACTATAATTGAAATTAAAAATTAACTCATTTTTAATTAACTAAATTCAGTAAGTCATAACTTTAACTTTGTTATTTAACTTCTAACTTTTTAATTACTCAAACTTGGAAATATATTTCAATCATTTTATGTTAATAATATATGATAAATAATTCAATAAATGAAATTTACGTTTATAAAATGTTAAATATATATTATTATGCTCACTTACAGATTTTTTAATTGCTGTTTTATTAAATAATATATTTATATTTTATTATAATTTTTAATATATAATGCATATCTTTCTTTTACATTAATATTTATAATGAAGATGTCTAAGTAGGTTCTTATGTTGCTTTCAAAAGCTATTTAAAAGAAACTGGTCGCTAAGCCCGGCTAGCTCAGTCGGTAGAGCATGAGACTCTTAATCTCAGGGTCGTGGGTTCGAGCCCCACGTTGGGCGATTTTTTTGTCTACTTTTTTATTTCTAAAAAAGTAACGCGTTTAAAGTATATTTTTTTTATTAAATATAATATGAACTTTTTTAATTAAATACGTATACATATAAGTAGATATTTATGATATAAAATTTTTCTTTAACCTACATATTTTTTCATAGAAAAAGCAATAAAAATAACATGAAAAGAAAATAGGGAAGAAATTTGACGGATTTAAGATTTATCAATTTTTTTTGAATATTTATTGTTTGTAATAATACAAAAATTGATAATTTTTATTTTCGATTGTCTATTATTGCTAATCAGTTTAAATATTATATTTATATGTATAATATTTATTTATATATCTATAATATTTATAAGTAAATTCCTATTTTTTAAAATTTAAGTTTGCGCAACAATGTGCCAATTTTGTCCTCCTGCTCCCAGAAAATTACATTTTCTATTAAATATCTTTACTCGCAAGGAGTTAGGCACAGGCCAACTGGCTGAATAGAATTGTTATCAGCGCGAGAAAATTGATAATCCATCATTTTACCCGTTTCATCGTCTTATCTTTTTTTTCACCTATCTTTTTCATTAGGATATATGTTACATTTCTGTAATCACCTGTTATCATAGTCTACACCGGTTATTCATCTGCGAATTAGAGCCACAGCGTAAGATGAGCATATAAGGTGAAAGGCTGTCCCTCTCGGGCAAAGAATTCATTTCTTTCCCGGCTGATTTATCAGGGTTTTTGTCAAAGCTAAGTAAAGAACATGTTACGAAGGACTCGTACGTGTTAATGAGAAAGAAAAAGGTATTTCTAGATTGACTATTTGGCCGGTTTGCGTGGTGCGAACGCAATCTGTAATCAGTGTCGCGTCGAGAATACATCATGTTTTCATCGGGAGATTCATTAAAAGTGATTTACTTGATAACTGAAGATCTCAATTAGCATGGACTGCGACGCTTGGTAGCAGTGATCGATGGGATCGCGGGATCAAAAAATCTTCGTCCATCAGCAACATTGGAGTGAGTTAGACATCGAATAATTATTTGACGTTATCGTCGATACTTGTTACTTCTTCACGATTTTGTAATGTTCTCAAAGGGATTTTTGTCATCCACAGTGATTTAAACATGCTTATTGTATTATATAATATAAGTGAAAAAATATTACGATTCACACAGTCACAATTAATCATTATTGAGAGGTCATAATTGACAAGACTTGCTATTACATGCTCTGTTTGTATTTAGATATCACCTCAATCCTCAACGTTGCTTAATATATCAGATTTATATTATTCTCGGTATTAATTTCGCAACACCTAATAAAGTACTCGAATTTCGTAAATTGAAGATTGTTCCATACGAAAGAAATTTACAAATTATCTCTCAGATTTGATGCACTCAATTAATACCCAGACTAATTGAATTCTACTGTATTCAATCAAGACGTCCAGCCGAGATTCATCTCAATTACTCGTGAAAGTTTCTTGCGCATCATTAAGTTCAGTTTCGGATCATTTCGCATGCCTTGCGAGCGGACAGTAGCCCTATGTAATGACGTGTATTATACATGTATTTTGATTTTGTTTATCATTCATTTAGAGAGCAAATTCATGTTTAATACTAATGACTAATGACACTTTAAATAAGACAAATTTTAAATGTAAATAGATATATATATATACGCGTATATATTTAATTTTTATTAAATAATTTTAAATGTCATAATACTTTAATTTTAATTATAATCCTCCAGCGAATTCTAAAGTTGATATTGTTTGGGTATAAAATATTAAATCATAATTTATTTATTATTTGGTGTTTTCTTAATTTTTCTGATATTATAATACATATGTCTTCGCACATAAATTTAAAATTAGAAGTATGAGATAAGTTGAACAATATACTTGGCTTACTTCAATTTATAATTAATGTATAATATACGTGAAAAATAAGTCAAATAATTATTCTATCATAAGAATGAATATAACAAGAAACTTGTCACAATATTGGCCGGTATTTATACAGTTCATTCTTATTTCAAGACCATTCTAAGTAATGTTTTAAAAGGCTAATACAATTTTGTGATTAGTTTATAACATATTAAAATTGTACTAAGACAATATGTTTTAAATATAAAAATTACACGGAAAGAATAATTTTGCTGAAATATAGATCTGAAGAAAATGATGTTAGATCATTAAAATAATTATATTGGACGTTTAAAATGGTTGAAAAAATGTCAAAACTTCACAGCAATATTATCAAACTTGAGTACAAATTGAAAGGTTTCCTACAAAGAAAAAAAAATCAAAAAAGTCTATTTTTTTTTCAAAATCTGTGCTATGGCATGAAATTATTCTTTATCTGTAATGTCATATTATAAACAATTTTGTTTTGGCAAGAATGAAACAGAAAAGCGGGAAATATAAATAGGCAGTAAATATAAAATTTTCGCAAGAACCAAAAAAGTCAAGATAATTTTAATTTTTTTTCTTTTAAATAAGTTTTTAAAATATTAATTAAAACCTTCAATTTTTTGTTCTTATACGTATATATCCAGAAAAAATTTACCATATTTATACAATAAATGATTTGAAGATTAGAAATTTTTTGTTTCTTAAAAAAATTTAATTTTTTGAACTTGGTTGATTTTTATAGAAAATTTTTCAATTATTTTAGTAGTCCAACATAAAATTATTTTCTAATCTGTATCTAGCTAAATTTTTAAATACTATAAATTGTTCTTTTCGTGTATGAATACCATACACAGAAAAATACAAAATTACAAGAATCAAATAAATATTATTTGTTTCAAATATTTCATAAGAGAGTTTCGCAACTCTATTATAAGTTTATCAAATTTATTCAAAATATATTCTTAAAGTAATTTAATGTATTTTAATTAAGAGTATTGAGTTAAGATAAAAATTCGATTTTCCGATTTCTTTGATAAAATTTTGCAATATTCTTCGGAAGATGTAATAAATGTTTCCAATTTTTCTAACATATGTGTGATGAATATATTTTAAGACAGTTGTCTAAAAAATATTCTTTGTTAAAGATTACTAATTTCTTAAAAAAATAATAATAATAAATAAATAAAAGTAAATTGAGTAATTGCTTTTTTAAGCAGTAGAACCGATATTTTTCTGAACGCAGTCTATGACTTTTTCGAACAATGCATTGCGCTATATTTCGTAAGGAAAAAAAGTTGTTCTTCTTCCGCGATAAATCAGTAGATAATCGTGTTAAATACCGGAATACATCCTGTTGCGGCGTTTATCGTTGCAATGTAATTTCGTTCGGCGTACCTTAATCTCTCTCTAAATCGAACGTTTACACTTTGATAACTCGCCGCCCGGTCGGAGCGCGCCTCACTCGCCGCTCCGGTTATGCCGTAACGATTCCTTAACGGAATTCGGTATGGAACACAATCCGGGTAGGTCGTAGGAGGAATATCAGATCACGTACAAGCGTATACTTTGTTGTTGTAACGCGAAACGATGGACGCGCGCGCGCGCACGGAAATGAAGCGATATGGAGCCGCGGATGACGAGACGAAATCTTGCCGCGTCTGACTAAGCCGGGCGTTTACTACTTGCCGATCGCTTTCACGAACATTGTTAGCTTGGCACTTTTGCGGACATCGGATACGCATTCGTTCGATAGCTGATTGTATACCGCTAAAATTTTGGTGACAATATAAGACTTTGTTAACAATATCACCGTTTAATATTTTGTATCTTCTACGAATGGACTTTCAGGTATCCGATCTCTAGGGATGCCGTCAAGATTCGAGACTTTAAGAATCTCGTCTTGTCTCGTCTCGAATTCGAGACGAGATCGAGACAAGACTTTTGTATTAATTTTCAAGACGAGACAAGATTTCGGACTCGAGATTCTCGAAAATCTCGAGTCTCGAAAAATTGTAGAAATTGTTTTATTCTTTTGTAAAATATTTCTAAACTGATAGAAATTATGAAAAATTTTAATTTCAAAAAATCAAACATTGATAAAAATATATTTGGATATTTTCATAAAATGATTTTTTTTAATTTAAAAATTATTTTAGAAAAATTCATACGTTACAATGCAATTACTCTAACAATTTAAGATGAAAGTTTGAACGGGTTTAAATTGTTCAAGTTTTAAATAATAAATGTAATTGTCTTTCTGATACATCACAGAGTTCACATTAAACTATATAATACTTAATATAATATTAAATTGAGTAATACACGTGTGGCGAACAATTGCCACGACCCTCGGTCAGAAAAAATAAACGGAATAACTTCCAGATGTTAGCCNAAATTAACCGAATAACTTCCAGATGTTAGCCATAAAATTTTTTACATTTTTCGGGTTAAGGCATGTTCGAACCCGTTCGATCTGCAACGGTTGAAAATGATAATCGCCGGTCCGGGCAAGACAGATCAATCCGAACTAGAGTCGTGAGCACGTCACAGTCGCACCTATTGTAACTCGAGTAATAGTGAAGCAAGTAAAACTATATACACAGATCTACGGTTTATTTCGTCAATCTCCACGCATCACCACGCTCCCACTTCTAAACACGAATCATATTATTATGCTTCACCATGGCTCTTAAAAAAAATTTGCATAATTTTTAAAACAGTCTAACTACACATATATATTTTTTTAATTAAATCATAATCAAATAAATAATTGTAATAATATTTATGTACATAATTAACAAAATCGATATTGTCAAATTTATTGTTAACGTATTACATGTCGAGATTTTCGAGAATTTCGAGACAAGACAAGATCTTCGAGTTCGAGATCAAGACGAGAATATACATTTCGAGATTTTTTTCGAGAGAAGATGAGATTTTCCGAAATCTCGTCTTGTCTCGTCTTGTGGCATCCCTACCGATCTCTCAAATTGTGAATTCCTTTTTTTCATTTAAATGAATCCTCACAATATTAATCAAACAAACCTACAATTTTATTCTTATATCTATTATATACTCGGAGAAAAATTACCATATTTGCATAATAAATGGTTTGAAGATTAGAAATTTTTTTGTTTCCTGAAAAGATTTCACTTTTTGGACTTGATTTTTCCTGTGTTTCACCGATTGTAAAAGTTTTAAATATCGGGAGTTTCCTCGTGATGACCTACTTCCAGGATTCATATCTACAGCGTGCTATCGATCCTAGACAACGTGGACCACTGTCTAAAACCAGACAGCGGGTTCGACCCAATTTCGTATAAGGCTGTACGCTTGCGTGTCGCCAAGTCGATATTACTCCTAACGACGCAACAGCAAATTTCCGTAATGTTTCTGAGATGTGAAGCAACGATGGCGATAGGGAGGGAAAGAGCTTTATACCTTTATAGAATTCTTGCTTATTTTCCGTAACGCGCGAGAATGATATGAAAAAAATATATGCATTCGTTTATACAAACGCGATTTAAAAGAGAAAAATATGTAACAGAAGTTTAAAAGATGCAAATTAAAACTTATTACTTGGAATTACACATAAAAATAAGAAATCCAAGTATGCGTATCTCAAAATTTAAACAATATTTTTGTGGAATAAACGTTAAAAATATACGAGTCTCGTTCTGGACAATATACAGCAAAGATTTCGTATCTTGTATAAGTATTTTATAATTTTTCCTACGCGGACATTTTAAAATAAATATTCTAATATTGTGAAATATGGATTCTCTTTGAAATTTAATTTTGAATATTCATAATTGAATAATATTATGTATGTTCTATAAATTACTTTTCATTTTTTGACTTTTTAGATTCAAGAATCTTGTATAGTAGAATACTCGAAAAATAATGATTACCGCAAATCATGCATACACCCAGAGAAAAGTTTCTTTGAGCAAAAAAACATTTATTTGATTAAAAAAATTTGTGCATTGCTATTATATACAGTTAAAGAAAAGTTTCTTTGACTTGAAGAAATTTTTTGATAGTTCCTTTGATTAGAATTAAAGAAATTGTGCAACGCAAATCTTTCCTAAAATAAAAAAGATGAATTTTTAAAACCAGAACAATTGAATTATTTCTTACATTTCTGCTAGTACTTTCTTTGAATTAAATAATTATTTGTTTAAATTAAACAAATAATTTAAACAAATAATTTATTTACTTTTAAAAACGCTAATAACGTCATTTCTTGAAATCAAATAAATTTTTATTTTCTGCAAAGATATTTTCACTTTAACTTAAAAAAACCAAATTAAAGAAACGATTAATTTAAATATAATTTCTCTTTGTATGTAGAATATTCTATTCTACACGTAGGAATAATCTTGAAGAATATTAGGACATCTAAAACAGAGTGTACTTTTAAAAACATAAAAATATTTTCAGAATATGTCTTTTTAAAAAAGGCTTCTGTGAATATCCAATCTTTCTAGATAGAAAAATATTCTGTGAACTAATATATGCTGACTGGGATAATAATATTGATTGTTCTCCCTTTTTTATAGATTTACTACTTTATTTACATTTTCATTAGATATCGTTGTTATATAT
>QKQZ01045197.1:0-12760 GCA_003595255.1 Solenopsis fugax | reverse complement strand
ATTCTTGCTTATATATGAAACAATGAATTGTTGATTTGATAGTCATTTTTTTCTGTGTATGTAGTTTGTATAGTCGATATGTTATGTACAAGTGACAGAAATCGCGATTACAGTCGAAAAATATTGTTATCTAATCGCGTCGCGAACAAATATTAAATGAAATCATACCATAATTTCAGGTATCAATTTATCTGTTTATTATCTACTTTTTCTATTTGCCAGGAACAATATTGACAACATTTTTTTCGGACAGTTGGCTGTTACAATTTCAAGAAAATCTCACTCAGTGCGCAAAAAACGCACTGTCGCTTTTATTTTTCTCGCGTCCGCTGTCCAGCCGACTCAACGCAGAGCCAGCTTTTCAAAAAAAAGAGGGAAAAAAACAAAAAAAAAAGAATTTGAAATCAATAAAAAGGGAACGAGGGATTACACGCTTCTAACTGCCGTATCGCTGTGATTTATCCGCGGTCTGTGATTTGTCGATCGGCAACGGCGAACGGGGTAACAACAATTAAAGTAGCGAGATTTAATATTCCGTCGTGCCACTGCGCGACGATTTACGCGCGGGCGACGACGTCGAAGTGCGGAACGGGAAATTGATATCGTAGCGCCATGGCGTCAGTGGCACTCGCGAAAGGATTGCCTGGTGACTTTTTAGCTTCTCGCGATTCCGGACCCGTGAATAACCCGGAAGAATTGTGTGCGCGCTAATTTGCCGAGATTAGTTTCTCTCGCACGAGCAGCCCGAGTCTCATTTTCTAGACGTTTCTTTTGAATGTCGCGTACACGAGTCCAATATCAAATCGCGCTGTCCTTGTGTGCGAAGTAATTTCTTGTGTATGCGAAGGTTTAATATAGAGGGAAGAGGGCGGGTGCGACGTTACGTTTGAATTGGTGTATGGATTAGCCGACAAAGATTTCGTAGGGCGAAAAAATTCGCGAACGACAGAGTGGAGGCAAATGACCATCGAGATTATCGCGGTTTCACGCTACGGTTGGTTCGGACGACCGTTGGCTGGCTAGGCGGCTAGCTGGCTCCGCTGGCTGGGCGGTGGTCCATTTTAACCGTCGTGCGCAGAACGCGGATTAAATCGGCGCTGTTTGTTGTACTGTCGGCTTTTGAGCCCCGCTCGCTCACGATTTTCTACTTTATTGTTCATCGCTTACATCGTCGCTTGACACGTGGCCGTGATTAATTCCGCAACTGACGGGCGTTCTTCCGCGAGTTGCCTCGCCTTCATCGGGCCTGGGGGTTATATAGATTACTATGTGAATTAATAGCAGTCCTGTGCATCACGTTATTTATTAATCTTATTTAAAGCGGCTACTCTCTTTATGCTTATCAGCTCTAATTTGCCTAAACATTTAGCGCTTTGCTTGAAGAATTCTTGTTGAAAATAAGCGAGTTCAATGTACGAACAATCCTCTTCATAAATTGATCATAAAACAATTGAAGAATATATCGAATATCGATAAACTTAACTTCTCATAAATGAGCAATTTTAGTTTTGCAGCGAAAAACCGGCTGTCCCTCGACGTTACGGTACATCTGCTAATTGTCGATAAATAATAGAAAATATATGGTAGTAATAACCACGAGAGAGAGAGAGAGAGAGAGAGGAAAAAGCATTTAATATTGTAGAATTCGAGAGAATAAGAGTAGCGAGAGCGTGTAAGTAGAGGAAGAGAGAAAGGCGGGGAGAAAGCGAAAGACAGTTGTTTCTCTAGAACGGAAGGAGTTTCACATTTTCTCATAGTCGAGGCGCAAGGAAAAAGGATTCGCGACGTCGAGTCAACTTTTCCAGCTGCATCCACTCCGCCCACTCTATCCCTTTTCTCTCTCTCTCTCTCTCTCTCTCTCTCTGCTCGTTGGCGACCGATTTACTCTTCGCGTCGGTTTTCTCTCTCTCGAGAAAAGTATCTTTGCATCTGCCAGTAAATCTGCAGCTATAGGAAGCTCTCGTCTCTTCTTTCGGTTGACGATTGCGTGATTAAGAACGAGATGAAAGAGTTGGAAATGGATGCGCATTCACAGAGAGAAGAAAAGAGAAATGCTCAATTATTTAATCGTCTGCAACAGGCCTTTTCTATTCTTAATTCGCGCGAGATATTATTAACGTTTATCCTTAGGCCGGTAACCATAACTGCGTGAATGAATTGTTCAATACTAGATTATACTAAAAATACGCTGGCTGCAAGTTACGGGTAAATGGTTCGTGAAACGGTAATTGATTCGCGATTACTTTCCGCTCCTTTCCTCGCCAGCGCGAAATACAGTTCGTCGAAAACCGTTGCATTTTTCCCTCGTCAACTGCACATTATGCTGTATCGTCCGACCAGTTTATTCTTCACGTCCCGTTTCGCTTTCTCGTCGAGTGCCTTTGCATCTGCCAGCTCCCATCCACTCTGCTACATATGCACGATACGATCCTCCTTCCCTTCACCCGCCACTCCCCCAGTGCCACCGACAAGACAGGAAGGATAACAGTTTCGTTTATTTGCCGCCCTACATGCAGACAGTCTCGGTAATCTCGATAAGCGTGACTTTTGATAATCGATTATTGACATTTTTAATTAAAAAGAATGTCGAATAGTGGGAGAGAAAAAAGTGCGTGCCTTCTTTTTTTTTTTTTACTTTAACACAACGCGCAGTGTGTTACTTTTTGCCATTTGGATTTTACTTTGATCAAAGTGATATGCACTCTGCTCTTTCTCCATATATGTTGAACGCTCTCCGATTTCAATAAAAATGTCTCTGACGTTTCCGAATCGCTGCATATGCAACTGTAGCGAAGCTTTCTTTAAGACAAGGCTCGACAATACGTAAAGAAATATAAGGAAAGTGTGATTACATATATGCGACAGTGCGGAACGAAAATAGCAGAAACATTAAACTTTTTTCAAGAATTTCACTAGCATTAAAAACACGAATTTTAAGTAATAAGTAATTCATAAGATACAAACTTGTGTGGAAGAAATATTGTGATATCATTTTTCACATATTATAATATGTTGCTTTACTTTTTATCGAAATTAAAGTCTAGTAAAAGGCTAATGAGAGTCTAGCGCGGTTCTTACTGCACAAAAATAACAATTACATCAGTGTCCTAAACAACACTTTTATTTGAAATACATTACATTACAATAATTCGAATGTTTCGACTACTTTTCGAGTCATCATCAGCGTAGTCATAAATAAGTTCACGAAACTATCTAGTCATTGTCGATCCGACGTGTGGACGAGTCACTTACGGTTTGGCAAACCCGAAGTGTTAATTTTCCACAGTGTCTATTGACCAAGGAGATGGATTGATCTCCCTATAAAATATAAGATATTCTAACCACGTGAAAAAAAAATTGTAAAAATCCATCAAGTGACTCACCCCAAACTGACGACGAGGACTAGTCGTCGAAACGTTCGAATTATTGTAATGTATCAAATAAAAGTGTTTTTTAGGACACTGATGTAATTGTTATTTTTGTGCAGTACGAACCGCGCTAGACTCTCATTAGCCTTTTACTAGACTTTAATTTCGTTAAATCTCGAGAGTCCTTTATTAAAATATAGCTATTTTTATTTTGTATTGTTTCTGTGACATTTACTTTCATCTTTTTTCTTCATTTTCGGGCAGATATATTTTCTCTCTTCATTTATACTGTAGGTCTTACGATAATTGGAAGTTGTTGATGATCCTCTCTCCAGTGTCTCTGTGATTCATGTGAGGGAACGTTACATGCTTACAACGATTCATTCCATGTACATTCTGCTTCCTAATCGTTGCAAGTGTACCTCCTCTCACTCGAAGATAAATCGAATCACCATTCTGTGCCTCGTGCAAGGTGAATCCGCAATTATTCAACTACTTTGGATACGTCGAGTTACGCGCCGACTATCTGGCCCGTTTAATATTACACGGGTGCGCATTGTTCCACGCCGCCACTGGTAATTAGAGATAACTAGACTAAATGGTAATTCGGTGCTTCTGATATGGCCCTCCCTTTTGCCGGCATGCGGCCTGTCGATTGTAAAATAGCGGATCCCGCGGTTTGCATACCAGCCGCATACTCGATTCATGTTTTCTAGTAATAGTAGAAGGAAGGATTGTATATCTGACCCAATCGTGCGCAACGGACCGATAATTTACGTAAAGTGCAATAATTGCAGTTTAAAAAGTATTGTTCATGAAACTACAGAATATATTCTCGTTGAAAAACAGAAAAGTTTTTCATGTTTAACATTAAATTAATGTTCTTTTAACTGAATGTAACTCTAAATGAGTTTTATATGAAAGTTGTCAAAGTAAAGCTCGATCTGAACTAAAATTACATTATTTATTCGCAACACACACACACACACATACACACACAGTTATTAAAACTGATTATATATTTTTTGATCCGTAAAATGGTTTATCGAAACCTTTTAATAGAACCTTTTGTATCTCCAACAGTTTGCGTGATTTCATAACAGTGAATAAATCACACTTTTAAAGCAATTTCACACTTTTAAAGCTAAACGAACTTTTTTGGAACCAAATCTTTGACAAAGGTTAATGATTTGGATTAATTTGCATTTCGTTGTTGAATTTTCAATCTCTTTTATTTTTCTTTCTCATTGGTTTAGAGATAACGTATGTGCGTATCCCCGCGAACATGACACGCACAAAGCGTAGGAAGGGTGAAGGGGAGAAGGGATAGAGAGAATCCAATTACTCGGAATTTACATAATTCCGTAGATACAAGCTCATATCCTTGTGGGCCGCAAATTTGGAAAATTTGTATTCCGCAGCTTGCTTGTTTACCTTACGCGTACTAGATATCACGACGAGTATCATCGAGGATTAGATGCTTTCACAAATTCGACACCAGTTTTATACGATTGTTAGTCGGTCAGATTAGATTCGTGGTTAATATGCAGAATAGGTTAATTGATTTTATTAACCTTGAAATATGTCATAGAGGTAGAGTACTGATCAATTTTTTCTTATAAATTAATCAGCGGCCTCGTACAGTTTTCGAGATTTACTTACATAAAACTCATTTTCGAAATTTTATTATTTTTGTTATATGACATATTGTAAATGATGGATAGTATACTATTCCACATGGCTTTTCACGCGAAGCGAGGTCCACCCATATCGCTGCTTACGGAGCGAAATGAGGTTTATAATTGTTCTGTTCCACATAAGTTTTTGATTTTCCACGTGGAGCGAGGTCCACAGCATCCCTCCTCTCCTGTTTACGAGGCAAAATGAGATCTATTCTTGTTCTGTTCCAAAATATAAACATTTTTACAATTGGTGAAATGTAATCTAAAATGCATATTTATTCACTATCCATCATATGTAAAGTGTCATATAATGAAAATAATGAAATTTCGAAAATAAGTTTTACGTAAGTATATCTCGGAAACTATACGAGACCACCGATTAATTTATAAGAAAAGTTGACCGGCACCCTTACCTCTATAACATATATCAAGATCAATAAAATCAATAAGATGTAACCTATTTAGCGTTTACTTCGCCTCCCACGCTGCAAATTTTGTTTTTGTATGGTGAGCTTTAATTTGGTCCGGTAACTTGTAAACAATTCAATCTGCTTTATATATGTATATATATGTATATACGCGCAATTTTGTCCCTCATACGTTCTACGTATCAGGAACGTGCTACTAACAGAGCATTTGTCCCTTTCCCTTCTGCGTGTACGAGGTAATACACTACATGGGCCGTCGCTTGGGCATGTTTCATGGCTCATTTTTCACGAGTTTCACAGTGACAATCGTGCCATTTGTCTTTGTATATGGTTTTATAAATGTGAATGATGGATGACCGTCTTTTCTTATTTACATGTACTCGATTGACGCGAATGTTTTGTACATTTCAACATTTATTGCTGAACGCAAATAGGATAATAATTTCTGGCACAAGAGAAATTTATCATAAAATTCAGTTGTTTTTTTTTTAAGAGATGCAGAATTTACATGCGTCGTGTATATTCGTTTGATATCACGATTTTATTCGACATTTCAATTTTAATCTATCTTAATAATCAAATATTTTCTCACTTAATTTATTACGTTGTTCATAAAAAATCGTATATCATGATTAAGATCTGCAATTACGTAAACGTGACGTTATTGTGTAAATTATAAACGCGATCGAAATTGTCTGTGGGATCTCAACGAGCTCTACATACGTGTGCATCAGGTGCAGTGTATGTAACCGAGATTTCTAGCCCACGCCCTTGCTCGACAGTTTGTCGATAGTTCGTTTTTCCTGCCAAAATGATGAATTCTGAATTTACTGCCATATAAAATTGCGTTGAAGAGTTGTCGACATTCGTATGTAAATGCATATCGACCTACATACATATGTGCGTGTATCAGTTTTGTAAAATTCTCTCATTGAGATCTGCATTTAAGTTTCGAGATAACGCGTAAATTCGATGTTTCCTTCTAGTGTTTGCTCTCATATATTTGCTACGAGCGAAATAATTATTGCGACTTCGTCGACGACCTGTCCTGCGTTGTTACGAAATGAAGGAAACTGCTCGTAATTCATTTCAATAATTACCGCGCTTTAATTAGACGAACGCAGAGGGGCTCCCTTTAATTATTGCGTGAGAACTATGTCAGTGGCCCGCGTAATGAAAGACGAAAATAACGGTGTGTGTCGCCCCATCGCCTTAGATCAGACTTTGAATTGAAACGTAAACTAGATTAGACATGGCCTATATTTCTGAAGGAATTATAGGCTCCTACACGAAATATACACACAGTCAATTAGGTAGGTAACATAAATATTAAGAGATAGCGTACAGAAATGTTAAGAGAACACGTAACATACTATAAATATTAAGAGCGCCAGATACATCGTTTGAACGAAAGTAGGTGTTTCTTTTACTTGCACCATTAATTCAGCCTTTAAGACTGTTGTACGTTGTTGAATAATTTTGTTCGCTATTTTTTTCGCGAGGAAAGTTTACGGAATAATATTTTACTATCCAATGAGTACAAGTAATAATTGCAGTCACTACACGTCGTCTTCCGTGTCGTGCTCATCTCTCGCGACGTGACGGGATCAACTCGCGAACGTCGAGGGAAAAACGTATCCCTTTCTTGATGCAAGTCCGGGACCGTGGGGACCATCACGGCTTGGCGAACACGGTCTCCTCACGACCGTGACGAGCTCGTTCGTTCGCCTCGTGAAAATCGAGCGCAGCGACTCCGTCTCGTAAAGAAGATACGGCGTTATAATTCACGAAGCGCGACGTGCAGACCGGATGAACTATAAAGCCGGGGTAAACGGCCATACTTGGCATAGTTTCGCTGTCGTTCCCGTGAGGGTGGATGACGTGCCCATTGCCGTGTTATTAGCGACCGAGAAATTTCCCTTCCTTTCGTTCTTCCGTCCCACGTCATTCGATCTTGTGGATCTGCACTCTCGCACGCGGAAGCATGCACAGATGAGATTAGACGTGTGCCTCGCTCTTTCGTATAATTGGTTGTCTGTATTCCAGGCTTGGGAGCTCTCTCTCTTTCATTAGAACGATGAATTTTTCGCAGCGGCATATGTATATTGCGCCAATGGCACTTTCGTAATATCACTAATTGAACGCGAGTCGCACCGCCTTTTACCTTTTTCCCATTTTGCGCGCAGATCGTATTAAATAATTTTATATAGTACGTTTTCAACGCGCTTTTCTTACCTACGTGTAAATATCAAAATTTGCAAAAATTTTGGTTTCTATTAAAATGAAACGCACCGATCGATATCCTATTACCCTGAATATTTTTCGCATGTAAACGCTTCGAAAATATGCGAAAAAATATCTGGTTAATCTTGATATTTTACAGCAAATTTTTACATATATATAAGGCAAGAACATATCTCTAGGAATGAAGCGTCGTTACATTCTTAGAGAATACATACGCGTACGCCAGCAAATCTGTCTGAAAATCGAAACACTATTTTGATGAATTAATCCTATAACGACACACATATTTTCAGTATCTCAGAGTGGTTCATTTGTGTCCGACTTGATTTTGTGGCTCTTAAAGTGCTCGAAAAATTCTGTTATTTACACATGTTTTTTAAAGTCTTTGCTAAACTAGTTCCCCAATCACAAAGGTTTTAGAAAAGTGCCAGATGTATACACCGAGAAAAAAAAACTGTTAACTGAACTAAATACGTTTAGTTGCATATGAATTACTTAGTTGAAATGTTAATTTATTTGAGTCAAATACACGGTAGTAATTCGAATGAATATTTGTAGTTTCTCGAAATGACATTTCTTTGAATTAACAAATGTTTGCTTGACAGCCCGTGACCGCCGCATTTAGTTGAATGAACTAATATTTTTTTAAGTCAACAAATTTTTTTTCTCAGTGTATGAGAAATAAGAATCATTAGAAACGGCCTATGTGTGCCACTGCAGGGTTAATATATATATTTTTTCCACAGAAAAATTTTAGCATAAGCTTTTTGAATCTTAATAAGATTGTGCAAAATAGAATAACTGGATACTTTTATTTTCCTATAAGACCTGCCTCTCTCTTTTATTCTGTCTCTCTGCTTTTTATTGCTTTTATAACAGATATTTCTAATGTAGAGGCAGCATTTGTCAACAGAGTTTGATGTGCTCATCGTGAATCGTAAAATGAAAACGAAGTGGAAAATCGTGAGAAGGCAAAGATGCATTATCATCCGATCGATATGCCTGTGATGTTTGCGATCTCTCTTGTTGACGGAATATTTGTTTCCCAAGCGAAAAGAGGTTCGATAGATATGAAATTCATCCTGTGGGAATCCCGATGGTTCTTACGAGCGATAACGCGAATCAACAAGTGTGCGGACGATCGCGATGATAATGCTAATTGTACAAACGCGATAAGGCCATTAGTATTTTTTTTCCTGCGGATTCGCAATTGTTCTCCATAATTTTATTTGAGATAATTTCCTGTTTCCTGTTTTGCTTTCCATAATTCCCCTTGCAGAGATCTTAATTTATTTCTTTTATCTGTTTTCTAATTTTTTATTTTTAATTTTTTTATCAGTTAATAGAATATGCTTCAAATAATTCTGACATTTTAAAGTTTGCATTTAATAAAATAAATCGAATACTTCTCCAATATTTGTAAAAAGTGAGTATTAATTTTTTTAATGAAAAAAAGTCTAGTTTATAATTAATGCGTATCACAATAAATTTATGACAATTTTTAGCTTCTTTTTTTTAAAGTTGTAGGTATATTTTTGATAACAATAATTGTTAACTTCTTAATTTATTGAATGATTCATAATAACTTTATTCACGTCAGTATATCTATGCAAACATATAAACGATCTATAGCCATATCGTGCGCAATGAGAACACTTTCTGCAGCTGTAAAAAAGAAAGCGTAAAGATCGGCAGAGCAAAGAAGCTGTTGCATCGGCGGCATTGCCATGAAACTGATGCAATTGCCGTTATTTGTTCTTGACTTGCACTCTCCGTTGCACGAGATTCTCGAGTCGTTTCACCCTCCAAATGGTTTCGTACTCTCATTGTCTCTCACATATAGGCGAAGGAGTAAAGGTAGCGGTGTTTATGATGGCTATCAGGAAGAGGAAAATGGTGAAAATAGGTTGAATACGATCTTCGTGCGTGGAAAAGATATATGACGCGTAGCTGAGAAATTTTCGTTTACTAGGTGCAATATCGGTGCCGCTGCTTTCCAATATCGTATATTATATACGTCAAAAATAAGTAATAACGAGTCAAAGAATTTCTATACTTGGAAGATTGGAACATTAAACATTAATATGTTACGTTTAATTAAAAGAATCGCGTATAATAATATGAACCTTTAGCAAAGCATGAAATTCAGATAATGTATCGACATTTTTATTTACTTATTCAAAGATTCGAATAATCGGTATCATATGAAGTTATTTTAATTCTTTTTGTTTGACGAATTATAATAAATAGATTTATTTTCTCTCGCTTTTATACACAGTCTGATCCTGTTTTTAATTTCTCGGATCATCGCTCGCGCATTGCGAACCTTCGAATTTTATGTCGAAATTTCTGGTCACAACGTAATTTAAAAGCACAGAGTTAGATGCGTGGAAAGTGTAATATCGATAATATACATTCTACTAATTAATGCGCATTGACAGATGTTTAATTAATGAAACGTGTGAAAACGAGGGCTTCGGAGGAAGGTACAGATTGCATCAAATTATATTCAATTACATCGGATTTGTAATGCTTTGCAAATATGGTTAATCAATTAGCGGTACAAATAGCAGTGTGTCGATGGTAGCGATAATGAAGGAAATAGCTAATGGCGAAGTGTTCGATAAACAATGAAATGGAAACGCGCGGTTCAGTTGATCAAATTTGATGAATGGGGACGAAATCATATTTATATATTGTTAACAAAAACTGACCTACCGATTCTATTATCCATCTATCTTTTCTTTGTGTTTACAGAAGCTCACCGAGCTCTGGAGCTCCTCGAAGATTACCATGCCAAACTGACGAGGCCACAAGATAAGCAGCTGCGATTAGCTATTGAGCGCGTCATACGTATCTTCAAGAGCAGACTCTTCCAGGCGCTGCTGGGTAAGTCATCTTATAATATTTGCTTTGCTTAAATTTTCTTGCGCTCGAAATAATACCCGCCGTGACGCATCTGTCTGGCCGGAGCGACAAAACATCGATCAAGATGAACAGCAGTTATCAATCGACCAACTTGAATAGCGTTATCACGAAAGAACACGAACGATTTAACGATTAAATGAGCTGGCTTAATGATTAACTCAGAATCAAGATGGGATACTTGGGAATTTTCTGCTATCTCATTCTAATCGATGATGAAAGTCGAACGATACGGACAGTGCATCGCTTTATCAGAATTTTATTATGAAATTTGTACTCTAAATTTTTTCGTGTTATACAATCGTTATGTCGGCGATAAAACTGATCGTTTTCCGTTCACAATAACAATTACTGAGTATTGTGGAAGTGTTGATGACAGTAATCGCTGATTGTCTCGCGATCTCCTTTAGCGATTTCAACATGTGTTTTTAGCTGCACGTTAAAATCGTTTTGCCACAGCAATATCTTTTAGTTAAAAAGATAATATGTACATTATCTTTATTTGTCTTATCGATAAGCTTTCAATTATATTTATTATAACAAAATAGTGAAAATTTAAAAATAAAAAATTAAAATCATACATCTACATTTCAATCATGTTACGATTAACGTTTATAAATAGCAATTCTTATAGAATTCTTACAATTGTTTTTTTATGAACGTTCAATCATCACGTGGCTCTTACTATATTTACAACGCATTCGAGAGAAAAATTGTTCTTTTTCTCTTTGACCTTTCGTTCCTGAAACATTTGCAGAAAAGCGATGCGAGAAACGTCAAAACCGATTTAATTGAATTGAATTTAATTGAAACGGCGTCGTTGAATTGAAAAGCTTGGAATCGTTTCGCGAAATACCAGCACGCCTAAAAGTTCTTTCTCACAAGGAGAAAGGGGAAGGGATCACGGTCATTATTTATTGGAACTGGCGCGTCGCTCTTCGAAGATTTCTCGCGCCATTGTTGCGCGGGATAAAGCGTCACTACAGCGCCGGCGATTTATTTCTCTCGATTCTTCTTGCAGCCAATATTTCTCTTTCTCTGCTTTCGCGGTGTCATCTCGCGTTCTCGAAAAATCTCAAAAAATCTGATTCGGCCAAACTAACTTTTACAGCTAACAGCTAGAGCTCTTTCCGCATTGGAAGCGATGTCGATGGTAGTCGCGATGTCACTCGATAACTCGTTCGCGCGTCAAATGGAGATTCGCACGTCTACCAAAATCCGTCCCTTTCCATTTTCATCGCGTCCCTGTCACCTGCGGTATTTCGACTACTTTGTTCCGAGCTTGTCCGGCCGATCGCCAGGACTTCCGAATCGGAGATTAGTCGCCATGCATCTGGACCAGCAACATGGACGCATTCACATACGCGCTGTGCCGTTGTCGCGGCTGGCGTGTTATCATCCGATATAAGCCGGATAGACCTTGTCCGCGGCTCGTGTTCTATCAGCTTTTGGTACAATAGCATCAAGATTATACCACCCCATACCGGGACTATCAGGTGACGGATGCGACGTGACGAAGTAGCCGCTCGCACGCGATGAAATTAGCTGGGAGATTAACGTTTAACTGGTTCCGTTCAACTATTATAATATGTCATACCGCGATCTCTGGACGTGTCATTGTTTCCCGCTCGACTAACCGCACATAATTCACCTGAGAGCTTCTCGATGTTTTATTTAGCGAAAGTCATTCAAAATGTTTCGCTACCGAGTGCCGTCGTGTCTTCTAAGTAAATTCACTTCTTCCGTAAAATTACTTTTTATAACAAACTTTGCTTTTTTAAAATTGAAATTCAAAGGAATTTTCTGCTACCTTTCATGAAATTGTTCTGTGTAGTATTTTCTGTTTCTACCAACGTTTCTCTAAGCTATATATACATNAAAAATTGTGCGTACATATGGGTTCATATGTTAAAATTTTCTTGTGTTACCACGTTTTGATTACTTCAATGTAAAATTAACATACCACTGATATGTTCTTATTTTTATAACATTTTCATGTGTTATATTTATGTCAACTTTATAAATTAACATTGGAGATATTCGACCGTTGATGTAATACATACAAATTGAAATAAGAACGCCTTCTACGGTCAAGCTGGATCTTAGTGCTTTT
>QKQZ01045192.1:0-10153 GCA_003595255.1 Solenopsis fugax | reverse complement strand
ATATAGTTCGATATTGGAAAATAACATCGAGTTAACATCGAGAACGTAATAATATGCGCATTTGTTCTTCTTCACTGTCGTATTGTGGAACATAATTATATATAGAATGTATCTCGTTATACAAAAAATTTACATTTCTATAACATCTATAAGATTATACTTTATAAAATTATCTGTTGGATTTATCAGGTGGACGACGCTAACCCCGGCTTCCCAAGATCGACAGCGTACTGGTGGTTTGGATGCAAATCCGCTAACAGAGGGACACTAGGTAATGATCACTGGCCATTCGCATTTGCCAGTAATCTGGACGTGGCTGATACTGATACACACGACGATTACGGTAGTCTTGACAGCGTCGGCGACATCATTCTAGACGCAGGTACAGGATCTTTATCGAATCCTGCCTAGCCTCGAAAATAATGTCAAAATATTCATTGTCCGCGACAACGCTGATCTCAAATCGAATATCCCTTAAAATGAATATGAAAGGAATAGCTCTCGGTTTATCAACAAATTCATTAAGTTTATTTCCCCGTTTATTTTCTTCGTATTTTATCACAGATTTTGTTCTTCGGCTTTTATTGAACGTCCGTTAATCATAATTATTGTTACTGTACTTATTAATTGCCATTAATATGCCATCGTAACGTAACATAATGTTCCAAGAATAACGAGATGAATAAGTTTCCGTGAATCCGCATGAATTGCGTTTCTTTTAAATTAATGTTTTGGAGAATCGCGACAGTGGATACCTAGTAGTCTACTTCGCTCGTTCTAATTCGTTGAAAATAATCAACGTGGAAACAAATAATCCCCTTGGTATAGAGGCAGGCAGGAAATGCGATATTAAAAACTTTGGTGTCTCGTATATACCTGGCTATTACGATACTAGGGCTACATCGCGTGAAAAGACACGTGCGCATGTGCAATACTTGAGATAAAGAGAGAGAGAGAGAATGTGTGTGTGTGTGTGTGTGTGTGTGTGTGTGTGTGTGTGTTGTAACGCTGTAACATGTCCGAGATACTACGAGCATGATCATTTCAAATAACTCTTTCATATCTTGTGCGTTTTATCACGTCACAGATCGCTAAAATTACAAATGTGACGCAACGCATACATTTTCGCTACATAATGAAACGTATTTTGAACATTACCAAACGTATCACAATTGAAGCTCTATATCGACACGGAAGTTACGAAATTAGGTAACTGAAACATGGAAAAACAAAGTAATGCTTGCACGATTGGTCTCTATACACACAGAAACACTAATAACATTATTTTGGCAATCTTTCTATACATAATATGTCTATTCACATCACAAGTTGAAAGGTATAAATAATCATATTAATAATTTTGCATTTCATGAAGCTAAATTAACATTTACTACCATATAAAACATTAATTTATTAGCATTTATTAATGCATCATTATTTATTAACATTAACGTTGCCCATATTTTTAACCGTATAATCGCTAATCGTCGCATCGCGTATAATCGTGGATTTGCGCGTTTTGAATTTCATAAAATCATTTCATAAAGCTAAAATAATGTCACATATTGTTGATATTTTGAACTTTATTGTACGCTAAAGCCCAGAGTATTTATTAGCCAGGCGACGGATGAATGAGAACAAAGAATATTATTTCTGAAAACACCGAGACGTTGAAAATTATAAGTGGTGATCGCGTAAAAGGTCGCCGTATATCATCGTCGCCGCATCCAGTTTGACAAGACAAGAGTAAATATATTCTAGAAATAAGAGTTTTTTTTTTGTTTTTGCCTCGCTTACACGAACGGCTTTCATTCGTTAGTGGTTCGTTGGCACATTACGGTTATGGTACTTTAGCACGCTATTTATATCTCTTTTGTTCTCTTACTTCCTTTACGCGTGTTCTACATATTTCTCTATTTTCGTCCTTTCCTAGAGCGTGAGTGAGACTTTTTCTACTACTTTTTAGTAAAATATATTTAAAAAATATTACTTGTATAAAGCATGAATCTTTCCTTGTGTTTTGCATCATCGATCATAACTTGAATGACACATGTAGAAAATAGTGAGTAACACCAAAGTTACACGTCTCATCAATCAACACATCACGGCACCAACGTATTCTAAAATCCGTGAAAGCACGTGAGAACTGCACACGCGTGCACTTGCACACGAGCGTGAAACAGGGAGGTGCATGAGTCACATTGCCGTTGACAGTTTGCGTTGTTTGGAACTTAATCTAGCATAAAAGCGTCTTTTCGACAACTGTTCCTTCTAACAAAAAATACGTCGACTCTAACGGAAAATCCTTGTTCCTTCCTAGAACTTTAAATTCTGATTTTCCATTCGTTCTTTTCCTCTTACTACACATTACCTTTTTTCACAAATAATTTCATAAAAAAAAATATTTTTACCCGCAAATAATCTGTTACACGCACGCATCGTTGCACAAGTACTTAATCTCAGGTATCCATCGTGTCTATCGAAAATTAATATTTTAAAAACATGTATTTTCTAATCATGACACGCATTGATTCTCATGAATCGCACAATCTCTCCTTTTTTCCTTAGAGCCATATTGATTATTGATGGGGTTTATGAGAAAACACATATACAATGCTCTTCACTAAGTTTTACTACTTTTCTCTCTGTATTCTTTCTCCGTGTTCTATTTTATCGATGTGATTCTCATTTGGATTACAAGTATATACGCCTAATAGATAATCGCTTAAGAATCTATAAGAGGAGTTTGAAGCACATTATATCATCTAACGGAACAGCCGCAACATCAAAATTATTTTCAGAAACATCCTCCTCCAATGTATCATTTTTTATTTTTGTTGTTACCGAATGTTAACAACGAAACAAGGATGAAATGATATATAGGAGTACGAATGATACGATTTCTGAACGTAGCTCAAGTGTTTCTCTCTTTGATGTATGAGATACTCTACATATAATCTTCCTATATATATAAAATTTGTATTTTTTTACTTTTATATTATATCTCGATTCTAATTCGATTATATGTATAAATTCGTTTGCAAAATAATAAAATAAATATAGTATAATTAAAATTAATAAATATATAATGTTCTGGTTTTACTGTTAATACGTCAGGTATGTTCTAAATGTAAATTTGCAATTCCAAGTCTTTCGACCGAGAAAGAATCACAAGATGGAAGACAGAGAGCTTAAAAACTTGAAAGATTTAATGTATAAGATACGTGCGCGACATGTGTTCATTACTTATATCCAACACGGGATGTTTAACGTACACTTAATTAGTCGATATTAATTATAAAGTAATTGATATATATATTTACATTCTCATGTATTTAGTGCTTGCAACGAAATGGCAAATGGTTTGCCTTCACAGTGCGACAATTACGACGTAATTGCTATTTTGCAATCGTACTATTAGCTATTCATTTTTGCAACGTAACCAATAGTTGAAAATTTTTATTTTCCTTCCAAACGGGCTAGCTATATCAAATGAGAATAATGGAAATCGTTATTTAATAAATATATATACACAATGCTTCTGTGTGCTCTATAAAAACAATAAAGGCGGGTTGTTTTGGTATAATTAAATATAAATTACGCATCTGTGAATAGCACTAAATACTTGGTACTAATTGTAAACTATAAAGAGACAACAGCAATACTTGCTTGCAAAAGAAAAACGTGAGGAGACTCACTTCACAAATCAGTACAATCTCCACCACCCGCATTAACCGGGAGCAATCACCTTTTCCAGACGACAACAATGTACATCCCGAATTCGGGAAAAAGTGAGCGGTCATAGCGGCACGACCCACGACCGGTACACGTGCCAAATATCCCGATTATTTATTTGTGCGCGGAAAAATAAAGTTCCAAACAACAACAACAACAACAACAACAACAACAACCACAACAACATCGTCAACCGGCAACGGCAGAGAGAGAGAGAGAGATATATATATATATATATAGTGTGAGAACTGGTATCTCCACGCGCTCTCCTTTAACCTGTACTAGCTGTTTCGCGCTCTCGAATGTGCGCACGTGCACGTGCATCCAATCGCAATTTCGCCTTACGCGTCACTACGATTCAAATTTGAATTCGACAGGAGGAACCGACGAACTCGTCACATCATCGAATCACGATCACGGAACATCCTGGGACCGATCACACTCTGGGACATCCGCGAGTTCGCTACATCCATTGGAAAAGACGCGGCAGCTTGTGCTCAGCATTGTGACAGCGATCATAGCGAGGTTCGTCGTGGCTACGTAAAGGCGCAGCTTGTCGACATCGAGAGACGAGCGAGTATACATACTTGCTCTAATAATAATCGGCCGATCGAGCGTATTTCTTTCTTACTCTTTCCATTTTTTTGTAAATGTGCGAATGTCATTTTGAATGCCGATCGTTGACATTGGCGGGCTCAGAAACTTGCACTCTCGATAATTAAGTAGATAGCTAGAAAATTGTGACAAGCGATTAAACTATTGAGAGTTGCGTGGCTGCGCAACGCAAACGCACATGCAGCGCGGCTATAGCACGTATTTCAATTTCACATTTTTATAAATGCAAGCGTAAATGTGTGTGTGTGTGTGTGTGTGTGTATGCATTATACTATGAATGATTATACTTTGAATGATGTTTCACGCGCAGTAATGTAACATAGAACGTTCCACACTGCCTATTTATTCGCGTGTCCATCATTTGTAAAAGAAAGACTTTGAGACTTTCAAAGGCACTTATTGATTCCAACCGTTCGCGAATTAGATCGCAAAGTGCTTAAAGGATATTAGGACATTGCGACATGACAATTTATAATTAATAAATAATTGGATAATAATTCTTTACTGACAATATTGTAAAAAAAAATACTTGTTGAACAATGAAAGTGTTATGTGAATATTATAGACTCTTCTACTTATGTAATGTAAATGCTAAAATATTCTATGTATCACTAGCAATTACAGATTATATATTATTTTTATTCAACATCTAATCTAACTTACATCGCGCACGATCCATTTATATGTTTATAAATATCTGTAGTATCATCGTTGCTGCGTTGAGACTATACTAAAGTGACCGTTATCTTACATGCAAGTGCCTTAAAAAGTATTTTTGTAATTTATACAACTGAAAAGAATTGTAAATGCCAGGTTTATTCTAGCGCAATTTTTTTTTATGCATTACTTCAAACCAAGCGTTTGATTTCCTTTTCATCATGCGATGTGTTGTATGTGTTTGAAGAGAATCCTTATTTGCATATAAACGCTTTCTTCGCGCGGTTTTTCCCAATTATAGCTTATTTACAGCGTAGTTTGAGAGAGAGAGAGAGAGAGATATATATATATACATACATACACACATACATATGTATATACATATATATACAGGATGTTAAAAAAAAATCATTCAGCATTTATATGATCGACAGTACACACCATACTGAATAAAAAAACCTTAATAAAAAACATAGGTAAAAAAACTCAACCGTTTCTGAGATGTACACATGTATTTTTATATACTAGCATCATGAATGACTTACTGGCTTCTAAGTGTTGCATGCAATGTTTACCTCAGTGTTTATAAATCGCGTTCTGTGTGTTCTCATTCAATTTCTATATATACTTCATTATAGAAGTTTTCACCGCCAATCAGTCAGTTGTCATCAACCATTGATCTATATTATTTAATGATTATACAGTTATAAGGTATCGTGTTAAAAATGTCAGCGTATTTTTTTAATCGAGAAATAGCAGATATATTGAGGTAAACATCGCATGCGACACGTAGAAGCCAGTAAGTCATTCATGATACTAATATATAAAAACGTTTATATCTCAGAAACAAACTTGAACTTTTGATCTATGTTCACTAAGATTTTTTTACCCAATATGATGTGTACTATCTACTATATAAATGCTGAATGGGGTTTTTAAAAACACCCTGTATGTATGTTTACATGTGTGTGTATATATATATATATATATATATATATGTGTGTATATGTATATATGTTTATATATGTATGTGTATATACATATAAAATGTCAAGAAAGTATTAAAAATAACTACAAATCATGTCAGATTAATTTCTGGCATTAATGGTGCTGTATGCGTAAGAATTTATATATCTATAGACACAGTTTTTATGTATGTAAAGTGCCTTTTCTTTTTCTAGATTTTACAAAATAAAAGCGCACTTTAAGATGCGTTTAGCAAAAATATATAACAATTATCTTTTTGATAGAAAAGAAAGATACTACAAGACAAGATTATACGTCAAAATTGTTTTCATCCCGTTTAGTATTGATAAATATTGAAACAACCTTGACATTTGGATATCCCACACATTTTCTTACATTTCAAAAAAGTGTCTTAGTGTCTAATACTACGAATGTTAAACCAGTACTTAATTGTTAAAGGATTATATTTAGCTCGTAAATATTATCAGAGTACAAAGAGAAAGGCTTTGTAATTTTCATCAATATTAAATAAGAAAATTGTACGACACAAAAATAAATTTATTACATGATCTTGTTTTGAACTAGTTAAATGGTTCACTCTTATTTAAGGCAGCTTAAACGTTATTTTATAAAACATTTAAATTTAATTGTGCAACGTCTTTCTTTGTGTTACTACTGATATTAGGATATTAATAATTCATATTGAAACTTGCCACGCTATTATGTCGTGCCTTGAACAAAATCTCTATTGTATTATATTTTTCATTGTCATACAAATAGTATTAATAAATACATATGTTTATTTTAATTATTTCATATTCTTAACATTTTTAGCTGTATGTTTGCTTACACATCACACACACACACACACGCGTGCACACACACACACACACACACACACACACACACACGCGCAGAGAATAGAAGGGGGGGGGATTAATCTATACATTATCTAAGAAGATACCAAGCAGTTCATTTAATGTTCAAAATTATCATATATTACTATTCACTGTTTTTCTCTAATGTTTATGACATCTTTCTTTAATACTGGTTTATATACTAAAAGTTTACCATAACTTTTAAGAAGTTGTTTCCAGAAATATGTAATGTCTGACATCCGCAAGTTATTCCATATAAAGTCTCTTCCGCGATAAGCAATTTTTTTTGATATATCATCATTGTTCCTCGCAAATTCAATTAAATTTCTGGAAAAATAACGAAATGATAAGAAAATAAACCAATTGATACTTTCTTTGGCTTGCAAAAAAAAATAAACAACATAGCAAGATTAGATGTTGTAATATCTTACTCCAACTCTTTTTGATGTGCATTTTTAGGAACAGGTATGTAATGAATCCAGGGTTTCATTTCATAATAATAAAATTCCATCCATTCGTCGCCGACATGAAAAACCAATGATCGGCATAAAAATAGATGTTTGAATCGAAAGGAAGCTGCCACGCCTCGAAAATTGAATAAATATTTATATGTACAATGCGACTCTAAAGACACCTCTGACGCTGGTGTTGCATGCAAAGTGTCCTAAAATTAAGTAAAATTTATTTTTCAAATATTCGTGTCGACATATAGAATCCAATAATATGACTTGGAAAAAAATATGATAATACCTCATTAGATTTCCATGCTTGATTCTTAGTATATTGAGCATCTACTAAATGAGGTTTATTACGACTTAATAAAATTAAGTTATCGCGTTCCGAACTCGTTCTAGACCCACGAAAAAATCCTTTACTTTCTTTCTTTTCCCATGGAATGTCCAAACTCGCCTTATTTAAAGATTTACGATGTTGATCCCATCTGCCAAGACCATGGGGATACAACGAGATAGCTGGACCACCTTCCCAAAATGCCCATGCTGGATATATAATATCATAATATTGTGGTGTCTATAAATACATTTTGCAAGCTGCTCAGCTCTTATTAAATTCAACAAATAACATGATTATATGCTATATGTATTATGCATTTGGTTAAAAACTTTTGTCTATTCTTTGAATAGATAATAGAATTATCTCTCACCTTACTAAATGAAAAAACAGGCATAGCATTTCCAAAATATTCACTGGATTGAGGATAATCTCTGGTATTTATCACTAAATCCATATCTGATAAATTACCAATTATCTTTAATAAAAAATGCTCAATTCCAGCACATCTGGCTGGAAACATACAGTCTTTCTCCCTGTACAATTTACCTTTAATTACCTGGTAAAATGTACCCCTGTATGCGATTACCATCAAATTTAGAAAATTTTAGTTGAAACGAAAGATAAAAAACTATTAATAATGTCAAATCACTGATATATTCCACAATACCATAGATACCTAGTTCTAGCAGCTTGAATCATTTCTTCGCTTATGCCCTTGGTTCTAAAAGGTCTTAGGTCTCGTAAGATGACATCTTTAAAGCATTCGTGCTTCGTATTATTGCATTCCTTGTAGCTTTTCTCTGCATTTTCAATCGCTACTAGATATTTCTTATATCTTTCGTTTGTTTCTAAGAATAGAACAGAATAGAAAAGATAATACGTTTATACATGGATTTTTATACAATAGAATGTCGTATGTTATGTGCGATATCGTACTGTTTTATATTCCACAATTATTATAGCTAATTTCGATTTAAGGTTGTAAAAACGATACCTCTTGTATATAACGATGATTTCCGCTCAACCTCATTTTCTTTACAGAATTTTGAGTCGTTATCTACCGAACAAAACTGTTCTTTGCACAGGTGACCGGCGAAAATTGTCAAAAGTATAACGTAAACTAACGTCAACATATCTTTTCAACACAATTTGATCGTCCAAAGCGTGTAAACATAAACTTATAAACATGATATTCGTACTGATTCGTACAAGGTGATTTTATTCATTTTATTGGTAGCGATATCTATGCGCCACTAAAGCAAATCGAAATCACAATTAGAAACATCATCTGTTGATAACTTTACAAATCTACAGATGTCAGCATATGTATGATCACCGACTATTAAAGACCGCTAATCTTACGGGAGTTCGCGTGACTTAAAATGAAAAGTTCAAATTTAAGTGATTAAGAGTGAGAAACTGGTAATATAATACTAATTTTAAGATTTATTATTAATCTGATGTTTCGTAGATATGTTTATGTATTTATAACCCGAAAATTCTCGATTTTGATTAAAAACTGCAATTTTAATGTTATCATCTAAATTTCATTATTCACAGAAATAATAACGGAACAAAAAGAATTATAATTTTAAAGCAATATATATAATGTTACAGCATTATAAGTATGCATATTTACTTATAAAGCATTTATATAATAAAAATTCAAAAATTTAATAATGTATTATTGAAATAATTGTGTTAACAATTGTAAATTTCTGTCCACTGTTGATAATGTCATCGCTCTTCAATTAACGCCGGGCCCCAGGGACCCCTTTAGTGGTCACGAAAATTTGTCCAGGGTTGACGGTCTTGTATGATGATTATTTTTATTGAATAATGCGTATACGCATTACTACGTACACGCACATACATTACATGNACGCAAATCCATGCTGCACATGTACACACACACACACACACACGCACACGCACACGCACACGCACACGCACACGCACACGCACACACACACACCTTTTTAAATATTATGTCAATGTTTCTTGTTTACTGTGTAATTTTTAGATATCAACATAATCAAAATCCACGTATAATACCGAATATTGCGTTAACGATCACGGTGATCGTTGACGCAGTATTCAGTCATGAACGTAAAAATTACTAAGAAAGAAAGATGAGACGCTATCAACCAATCAGACAGCCGTATCAGCATCTTAAGACATTGCTTAAGATGATCTTAAAATAAGAATCGACTATGAATACCGGCCATGGTCCCTAAAATCTAACCCCAGGCATCAATGCACCAAGCTGTACATAGCATATACATAGCAAGTTTTAATTTCTGTGTCAACGTTTTACCATAAGAGATGACTTACTGACTGCAACTGTAAGATTTACTCTGTATCTGTTTGCAGAGAAAAGTCTGAGAGTGGCCATGCTCACGATTTAGCTGATACGATTTTTCGAGACGCCATCTCTACAACGTGGACGTATGTACAGGGTGTTGCGTCAACATACATGTCAGTATTAAGGTTGCCTACTCGACAGGCGC
>QKQZ01045187.1:0-11413 GCA_003595255.1 Solenopsis fugax | reverse complement strand
TATATATATATATATATATACACACACACACACACATATATATATATATATATGTGTGTCAGTCACAGCGTTTCTTAGTGCCAAATAATTTTTAATTTTTACAATTTCCAACCTATTAAAACTATGTGCCGCATATTCATTGGACTTGAAACAGTCATGAAACCGGGATATGTAATAACGTTTCAGAAGCGTATAAGATCTCTCTCCCTAGAAAGGGATTTATTTAGATAAAATAAATGTGTAAAGTTTCTAAATCAGAAAAAAGATTTTAAAAATAATATTGATTTTTATTATTTTTTAATAAAATTGATCCTTTTAATGTCCTAAAATATACTTTTATCTACATATATAAAGTATATTTTAGGAAAGCAGAATCAATTTTAAACAATAAGAATCAATATTTTTTAAATTTAGATTTTTTTGAACAATTTGAAACTACTAAGCTATTTTACACATTTATTTTATTCAATTTTTTGAAAATACAAAATGTACATAATATATATGAAATCTATATTGCTTTTACTGAAGCAATTGCTTATATTGAAAAAATGTAGAATATTAATGTTGAATTGCAATGTCTGTAAGACATAAGATTTGTCTTTTTTTCCTGAACGTTCTGATCGAATTAGTGTACATTTAAAGTGAAATAGGTATATTGAAAGTTAGTGAAGCGAGAAGGGAATTCTTCTACTGCAAGAATAAAAAACAAACTTACAGATTCAACGGGTGGACATATCTTTGTGATGTCGTTGAACCTACATTTTGCGATATTGCATTCGTAATCTTGCAATTTAATGTTGTTGAGATGTTGATTCAACTCAGGTTGAGCTTCCAGATCCGAGACGGTAGTTAAGCGGGAGTTGAATGGAGAGGATGCGCCCGCAGGTATAAACTATTCGAACATCCATATTAGAGCACTATAAGTAGGTATTCTCATCCGCCATTTTGGTTCCACTTGGCCGACAGTTTATAATAGTATCTCAAGGAACATACAAAAGTCAAGAGAAGTTCAAAATGTACTTTATTTTGATTCTTAACATCAAATTTTGTAACCAAAAATCATCATTTTGATTTTCGATCATACGTAATATCAAAATAAAGTTATTTTTATATTTTCTCTTGACTTGATGTATCTCTTGGGACGTGGTGACAAAATAGCAACTTTCGAACAGTTTACATGTGTTTCAGCCATGAATTCGTGAAATAATCAATAATTTGTAACTTTACTGTCAAACAAACTCGGAATTTATATTTATGTCGTTATGTTATTACATCGTATTACCTATTTATCTAGCTATTCTAGCTGAAACCAAAATGGCGGATGAGACTCACATCTTGTATAGTGCCTTACCCATATACAATAACTTTAATCCTGCGTGCGCATCCCCTCTACTCGAATTTTGCCTGACAGTTTAGGATCTGGGAATTGGAAACCCTAGCTTACAGTACTGCATGGGAATACTTTACGTCTTGGGTTGCATTTCGATAGCCACTATCAGTATTGAATAATTTATATTATATTAGAATAAAATAGAAAGAAAAGGCGGCATTTCTATAAAAATTTTTTGCAACAATATTCAACCAGCAGATGTATTTTAAATATATATTTAATTTTCATTAATTTATACATTGTATAATTCATTTGTAAAAATGATATTAAATACTTATTTTACTAAATACTTATTTTATATCGATTATTTATTTGGAACGTTTTAGAAAAAATATTTAATTTTAATTTAATATTTAATACTTAATTAAATATTTTATAAATATAAACGGAAAGTCATAATGGCCATAGTTAGATTTTGTGCAGATATTTATTGTGTGATTTTATATATTCTTTCAAGTTCACGAAACTGCGCGTCGAATAATTTTTCGATTTTAAAACGCAGTTCTAAGCTGAATAAAATAGTAATATCACGTTATTGAAAGTCAATTTAATAATAACTTTAATCCTTAGGCGAGCCTCGCGGCCGAACGTTAGTGGGCGCGCGTGGCATTGAGTGCTGCATCACAAATTTATTATTTAAGAGTTATAATAATTGGATAAATAATTGTAAAATCATCATAAAAGCAAACAAAATATATTTATAATAAAATACAATATTAAAATTTTGTATCTATTTTCCTTTATAAAATTAATTCGATTAGGCGTAACTAAAAAATTAAAAATAAGACAATTGTTTAAAAATAAAAACATATCCATTTAAAATCAAACGTAGAAAAATAATAACAGTGCTGTTACTGGATAATGATGTAAAATAAACTTTTTAAAACTCTTAAAAAAATAAAAACAATATAATTATAAATAATCAAAGTTATTTTCCTTCATATATCCAAATTTACATTATTTATTTAAAATAATAATACTTGAAATAATTCGTTAAAAAATTTTTCATATGTAATTATTGTATCATATTGATTCTTTTTTGTCGTAATCTTTTTATTTAAATAAGTAACATAAAAGTTATTCCAGAAGCTATTCCGCTTATATGAAAATTAATAAAACCTGTATTTTTATATTTTTTATGAAAAAATGTTTTAATTATACATGTTTTATATTTCTGACAACATCTAATGAACTGATATTATTGGTATATACAGTATATACAATAACATAAGAATGCGTTCACATGGATTATCATGTATAAAATTTCCATTTAAAATCAAATCAATAAAAAGATGGCAAATAAGAGTCAAGCACAGGTACAGGTGCGCAAATTATATTTCATATATCCTGTAAGTTAATCATCTTGTGAGTCTATAACGCATTTACGTATGTACATACAACAATACATATGTACATACGTAACGTTTTCTTTTTTGAGTTATCTTCAGCATTTTATAAATAATTGAAGATCCGAAACGTATATACAACGTAGATGCATTATGAATCCAAGATGTATTAATTTGTAAGATATATGAAATATAATTTACGTACCAGTACCTACGCCTGATTTTTATTTGCCATCTTTTTATTGATAAAATTTTGAATGACAAGTGTCTTTATCTGTTGAATTTCTATTTAATCAAAGAGATCAAATAACGTTGATCAATGAGAATTTAAAAAAATTTGAAAAAAATTCGTAAGAAATCCTTATGAATTACTGTTTTGATTATAATGTTGTGTATTTTTGAATGTGATGATAATTGATAAAATTTATTTTAACAATATAATTATTCTTTAAAATGTTAAAAAAACATTTATTTAATATTAAAAAAATACCTTTTTAAAATGTTAAAATGTTTTCCAAATGTTAAAAAAATTCTTTTAAGCATTAAAATAATTATTTATGGAAAAAAGTAAACTTAACTCTTAATTATTTATAAAGCTTTTAAAAATATTATTATAAAAATGTTTTAAAAGTAAAAATATTTAAAAAGTATTTTAATTATTTCGAATTGAAGAGATTTGATTCGATTCGATTTAACATAAAATTTTCAAATTCCTCTCAATTTGATTTCAATTATCAAAAACATTGCTAGCTAATATTGAAATGAAGTTTTGTGAAATGGAACTAGTGTAGACTCCATGAATAATAGAGAACCATTTTGATTTTGGCAATCTGTAGTATGATTTAGGAAACCCGTTCATTTGCAGACTTATTAAAATTTTTTATTTAAAAAATTACAATGATGAAATAAATTAAAGAACTTAAAAATACTCCTTATAATTTCTGAGTTATAAACCTTTATATGAAAAGTAGTGCAATTTCGACAACCTTATTCCTCTATCAGTTTATAGAATCTATATACTCTTGGTCTGACCTTCGTAAGCATCGCGATTCGTGGCGTTCACTCATTTTGTTATAAACCGTTTTGTTATTAACAGCGACACATCGTGTACTAGGATGTAACATTTTAATCAAGAGCAAAGAACAACGTAACTAAGGACTTTGTGTAAGTTTTTTTATCTTTATTATACAAACAATTTTTGTGTCATTCCACGCCATTTCAATCAAGGCGGGTCGCTTCATAATTAAAAAAGAATTTAATATAGTAATCACTTATCTATGTTTTGAAAGTTTAATTTAAAAAGTTCTTTTAACTTTACGTTTGGCTGCGGCGGTCATTTTAAGTCGGCAGCATACAACGATTTTTCAATTTTTAAGCATTTATGTGCATTTAATTGCTGTAACTCTTATTCTATTTGTCCGATTTGAATGTATCAAAAGTCCTTCTCTTCAGCTTAAACTGGTCTTTCTTTTAAGTCATTACAACATTTTCCATAAAGTTAATAATTTTTATGTTATTTTGAATTCTTTTCGAAATACTAAGTTTTCTCATGTTTAGGCTAACATTTTATTATGAAGAAGATAAAACCTCAAATCAATATTTTTATGTGAATAGTCACAAATTGGTACATCTACTTTAGTTTTTTAGTGCACTTCATTAAAAGAATATAATGGAGCAATTTCAAGGTTTGTTTTAATTTCTATAAAATTATGATACATACCTATAAAATATTGAAACATTTATAAAAACGATTGTCTATCGCGTACACAAATTTTTGAGTTGTTTATAAAATTTAGAAAAGTTTTGGAAATCGACAAATAATTAGTATGAGAATTGGTATGCGCTGATAGGAAATTGATCACGCAGGAGATGTAAATAAAGTCAAAATAGGTGATTGATTCGAAATCGAACTATTCGAATTCGAATTATTCGCACATCTGTAGTATTTATTTATCATTGTTTTGCTCAATGAAAAAACATTATCTAAATATTCTGGAACACAAATATAAAAAGCGAATTTATGATATCACTAATCATATGTCTTACTTGAGTTCTTTCAAAGTTGTGTCAATGCTAACTTGATTCGAGCAATATGTCACGTATGTGGCCTGACATTTTTCGGCATGCTTCAGCAAGACTTCCGATAAGCCCGGCAGCATCGGATCTTCTCTCCACACTGCTTCCAATTCAGCTAGGAACGTTTTTGATGCCGACAATACACTCGGAACTCCACCGAACAATTTCTTTTTCTCAATCGGGGTTAAAATCTCATTCATTAGTATATGATTATTGAGGAACTCGTTCTCTAGGACTCGAAGAGAATTTAAGTACGATGCTTCGGAAGTCAAGATCTCAAACTTCGCTTCTTGAATCTTCTTCTCTTCTGGTGTTAATTTTTCTAATATTGAATATTCTTTTGTTAATTTCTTATAACCAACAAATTAATAATAATAATAATTAATACTAGGCCAAGAATAGTAAGATAGATGTAGGTTTCTATATAGTTTCTACATAAATATTGGTAATTATGCATATTAATTGGTAATTATGCACATCGCGCTGATGACCTTTGATATGTTTTAGTACAAGCAAGGGTGCTGATCAACTTTTTCTTATAAATTAATTGGCAATCTCGTATAGTTTTCGAGGTATACTAACATAAAGCTCATTTTCAAAATTTCATTATTTTCATTACATGACACCTATAATAGGCAGTGTACTAGTCCTCATAAGTTTACAACTTCCTATGCAAAGCGAGGTCCATCCCCCCCTGCTTATCAAAATGAGGTTTATAATTGTTCTGTTCCACATGGGTTTACGACTTCCCACGCAAAGCGAGGTCCACTCCAAGGTCATCGGCGCTATATCCTTTAATATGCATAATTACCTAAATATTTATAGAATTTTAATCCTTATTTTTCCTCATCAATTAGTGAAGTCGAAACATTAGGTCTATTTTTAAAATTTGAAAAATTTTATAAGAAAACCTACATCTACCTTGCTCGTTATTGGTTTATTATTATTAATTGGTTTGTAAATATGCGAACTATTTCTCTATTATTTAATTGTTATTAATCGTTACTGGCCATCGTAGAATCACTCGCGTCCGAGCATTTCCCGTGTCGCGTTCACCGGTACAATATAGAGATAATAAGAGGGTCTCTACCCTGGTAAAAAATTTTGATAGAAAATGATAGAAAATAATTCATTTATGAATTTATGAACCAAAATCCATATTCAAAACGATAGAAATTTTATTCTATCATTTTCTATCAGAAATTTCACTAATATGAATCATTTTCTATCGTTTTCTGATAGAAAACGAGTCACATTAGTGAATCCACGAACTAAAATCCATATTCAAAATGATAGAATTTTTTCTATCGGAAATGTTTACCAGGGTAGTACGTGCTGCACGCGCCTGTACCCCGCCTTAAAAAATTTCGTTGGTAGGGGAATATGGCGCCGCAGTGGCGCTTTTTACTCATTATTTCAATAGTTGTTATTTCAATAGCTATGTGAAAAATTTACTGTGCACGGTTAACCCCAGTTTGGCGGGTAGAGGTGCTAAAGTTGCAAAATTAACATTAAACTATGAAGCCAAATCAATGGAATATTTTTTTAATAAAAATATGATCCTTTAATTTTAATTTCTTTTTTTAATCAATTTTCTATGATGATTTTTAAGAAAGTTATAATTTTTCGAAAATTACCCTGCATTTGCCATAACTTTGTTTATGTATTTGCCAAAATTACATAGTTTCATCAATTGCTATTGCCATTTCACTTTTTAATCGCATATAGAAGATTGAAAATAAAATTACTGTTGAAAACTATCTCCACTTACAGTATACCCTTTAATAAAATCGTAAAACTCCATTCCATATAGCACAAAATATTTCTCATATTTTTTGAATGGTATAAAAAATATTTTTGAAAATATTTTTAACAGATTTTTAAAATGTTTTTAAAAATGTTACTATTTTTATTTTTTAAAACTTTTTCAAAATATTGTTAAAACCTTTTTATAATATTTCTCATACTATTTTTAGAAAATATTTCATAATATTGTGTGCTGTATGGGATGCGAGTGACCCCGTGATGGCGAGTGAGGAACAAAAAATTACGATGATGAGTAAGCGTTAAAATTGCTTGTATAATTAACTAATATAGTATTTAACTTACGTAAGAGGTCACTGTGTATCACTTGTGGAGTATGACACCAGAGCATTCTTTGTCCTGCTCTGGTAAGATCTGCCGTGGTTGGTTCCGTTTTCCGCGTCATATCTTCTACCTGCAAATGAAAAATTATGTAGCAATATTGTAAAGTAACATGTTCAATTCTATAAACCATAAAATAAAGAGATAATTGGCCGTATAGTCTTAAATAATTTTTAAAAAATTAAAAAAGTATTTTAATAAAAGGAAATAAAAGTAAGATCAATAAGAATGTTTTATTACATTGGTTGCATTCTAAAATTCATTATCAGTACTAAAAATCTATAGTATATGTAACGTGAACTATAGATTTTCAATACTGGTAGCGTATATCGCAGCCATTATATAAAGAATGTATTAACATGTGTCGTTTATAAAAATCATTAATAAAAATATCAGTTTTTAAATAGCATTTTATTAAAAGTAATCCTGAAAATGTTTAGTAAAGATAATCTATTTAAAAAAGTTTTTTGTGGGAACGGCTTATATTTAAACTTTAAGCAACTAATCGCTGCGTTTGCGAAGCATGTTATCAGCGCTATAGCGTCATTTTATTTTTATTTTAGGTCTAATGACTGATAAAGATAGAAAGACAAAATAACGTTAATGTAAATAACGCGTTCTCCGAACGCAGCCTAAATGTAAGAAAACCTCTTACCTCTTCATAGCCTTCAGAATCCGATTCAAAGGCAACACGAGCTACTGCTGCCGCATAAAATTGATAGAGAGGCTCTTGATCGGTGAGCACACTGTAATGATCTAAAATAATATTCTATCAATGCAATTGTGTGATTCGTGAGCATCAGTCAAGCATCGGCGAGCGCGCATCGTAAATTCTGGCGTTAATTAATTAGGAGGAAGTACATTAGAGTCCCGTGAAAGTATACAAACGCTTTTTATGCGTCGGTGCATCGAGTGGCATTCTTATGCGTGGGAATATTCCAAAAACCGCGGAATAAAAACTCGATATTTGGTTTATGAGAATTTAATTTCTGCCTGGTAAAATCAGGTCGCTCTCGCGGATGCGCCAACAAAACTCATTTTCCCTTGCAATTTGTGATTTCTAATTATTATTTATAAAAATTTATATCGAATTATTTGTAGATTAGAATATTATTCTGCGCTCTTAAAATTTTACACAATTAGGCTAATCTCTTAAAGAAAGATAGTAGTTTTTGAAAGGATTAAAAATAGCAGTTTTTCTGAATTTTTTAAGAAAAAAGTAATGGAACAAATGAAAGAAAGCTTTCTTTAATAAACATAATGTATAGTCGGTCAATAAAAAGTTGCAACAGATTGCAACACTTTCTCTTTTTCGGAACGCAGAAAAATTTTGATAATGCGAACCACCCTCTCTGGATGTATAGTGAGCGGTTATAGGACAGCTGTCAAAATAATTTGAACGTGAATTATAAATTATACAAGATGAAACGAAGAAATATATTCCGAAAATCATCGGAAAAAAGTGTTGCAACCTGTTGAAACTTTTTATTGACCGACTTTACATTCATACAAATAGAGAAGCGTCGAGACATGAATATTAATTGCTTAGAAGAAAGGAGGGAACGCTATTTTTGATAATAACTCAGAAAATATTAACGCGACACAATTCTAATCAGTGCTAGATTAGCCATAGAGTTCTACCAATCACTCTATAGATAAAAGTTCATTGGGTATATAGAACGTAATGTAATTTACACTTTACTGAAGAGGGAATAAAAGATGCTTTTGTAGCAGGGGGATCGTGAAAAACTAATAACTAACAACTAATGTCATGAAAGGCACTTTTATTTATAAAAAAACATAAATTAATGACCTTTCGTAGATTTTATATGCAAATAAGTGCCACAAAACAAGATTTTATGAACATTTCACAAAATATATTTTAGTAAAAAAATTTTTTTTTAATTAATTTTTTTTGCTTAAAAATTTTTTAAAATAAAACAAAACTTTTTAAAATAATTTCTTTGTAATAAACATTATACATTTACAATAAGTTGCAAGAGAGAGACGGACGACCATATTCCACAACCACAGCTCACATAATATGACCTTATTTGTTAAATTCATACACACATTTTATGATACACATTACATTCGATATTATTTGAAATTCACATTTAAGGCCTCCTAGTTAGATAAAAGATAAAAAATTAATATGTAACATACTTCTCAAAATTATATAGAGAGTATACACCTGTAAAAATTTCTGCTACTTGCAAAACTGAAATTCAGCTTTTATAAAAACACAGCAATCACTAATGACCAATAACTTACAATGTCTAAATAGACTGTAACGAAGTAATTTTAACGTTTTGTTACTCTCAGAATTCAATGCGAATTACACGAGATATTCCATCACCCCAGATATATTCCACGATCGCCGTCCTTTCTCTAATATTTTATATGCAAATTAAATAGGCGAGAGAAAGTGGGATAAATTGGTCCGTGTTCCAAATAGGATCTTTTTAATTTAAATGACTAAGGTTAAGCAGATTTGCGTGCCATTTATAATGTAAAATTTTTATAAGATACCGAATATGTGACAGCAGTTTAATAATTCTCTGTCATAACATTCATAGAATAGACGTGAATGTGTATTTTCAGTCATCGTGCAAAAATTAAAAAAAAAAGAAAATTTTTGTTAATTATTATTTAAAGGTATTAAAATTTTGAAAGGTAATTGTTTATTATTGTAAAATTTGTTCTAAAATTTGAAAGGACTCGTGTTCTAATCGGATCTCTACATCGGAATTGCAACCTGATCGTAGCACTGGTGATCGGCCGGCCATCCAGATGGTTCTAGAAATGTTAAATCAGTAAAATATAAGTCATCAGACTCGGAATAATTGAGTTTTATTCATTTGATTTCAACTCTAATTATATAAACTGTTACCAATTTTTTTCTGAATAAAATTTTTATTTTCGACTGTCAAATTGTTCATTTTTACTAAATACTAAAAAAATATAATAAAATCGGAGATATTATATTTTTTTCGACCGTTAATGTAATTGAACAATAACAGAAATTAAAATCACATAAGTAAATATGTAGCAATAAGATCTAGCTATGTCCGTAGAAGGCGTCCTTGTTCAATTTGTATGTATAGTAAAATCTTTTAAAATTCTATCTAAAAATATCGACAAAAATAGAGGTATCCGATTTGGAACAGGGACTAAATCGGACCGAAAAAAATGTTTTTATATTTTATGTTATAGTTCAATACAGATGAGAGATACGTTAAAAGGGTCTGAAGAAAAAATGAAGGGAATTAAATTATTTTTCCAACGGCACTTTCAGTTTTACAATCGGACTTTATTTGCGTCTTATAGGGAGCAAAAACTGCAAATAGGTCCGATTTAACCTACTTTCCCCTATTTCGCCATTTTGAATCCACCATTTCAAAATTTGAAATTCAATCAAATTTGCATTTAGTGATTTCGGAAATCATTACACATAAATTATTATCTAAATCCATATATTGAAATAGTCTACACATTTTGCATTTTGAGGTCCGATATTTAAGAAAGATTTAGACATTTATTAAAACAACTTATTTGAAGGATTTTAAAATAATGCAAAAACTGCTGTAAAAATTTTAACTAAATTGAATAAATTTTAAGATATAATGATCATCACGTTTGAAAATTATGTTTGGGAAAAACGCGTTTAAAAAATATTCATAAAGAATATTCTTTGGTGATTGGACTGGGGATTTCATTTATTCCTTCTCTAATGATTAACCGTTAGAAACAAAAAAATAAATAATTGCCTTAATACTTTATGCAAATGCAAAAAAATGATTTTTTCACAGTTCTCAATCTACTATCTGGTAAATATACCGAACAGGGGAACCAGCCTCGATGACCTTGACTTTGACATATGTTATCAAGATCATGGCTCTGAGTAACCTCCAACAAGTTTTAGCCGTCGCTCGCTCTTCGTTAAAAAGTTATAATCATAAAATGTTTCATAAATAAAACGAAATTTCTACCAATTTTAGTCTCATACACGTACTTTATTCAACAATATTATTACTAACTAGATACATATCTTTCATAATTTGGAAAAATGCTTCAATTCTTTCTTCAAAAGGATAAATTCTTTTAAAGATAAATTCGGCGAGATAAAATTTATAATGTTTTTCAGATATTCCATAGCGAGAAATTGCACCACGCAAATCACGCCATACTCTTTCAATATTTTGCGTATGGCAGCCCGTTACAGGGTCAACAAAATTTTGTGATAAAAGTACATATTAGGGGAGCAGCCTCTGACGACCTTGACCTTGACATATGTTATCAAGGAAAGGGTCCTGAGAGACTTACAAAAGGTTTTAAGTAATGATCACTCCTTATTAAAAAAATATTTACGAATGAAGTTGCAACGGTATAACTTCGGAAAAGCTGCTCTCCACACACACACACGCGCACGCGCACGCGCACGCGCACGCACGCA
>QKQZ01045177.1:0-15025 GCA_003595255.1 Solenopsis fugax | reverse complement strand
CCATCAACTTTAACTTAATTTAGTTAAAAAAATTTATTAACTTACCCAACCCTGATATTTATAGATAATGATTAACAAATTAGAAATTCCCTCAACTTCGTGCTTTTTAGATTTTTTTAGATTTTATAAAAAGCAGATACGATGGTAACTTTAGTCGACGTTATTAATGAACGAGCGATTGAAAAATACAATACATGCAGTCACAGCTGTTTCGCAGCCAGAGGTCTGTAGCATACCGACAAGTTACACGTGTCCGTTAACCCATGCTTGAAAGTTATACCAGTAAATGGGAAGAATTACTTACCATAGCTTAGATTTGCAAAGTTATACATCCGGTTTGGAAAAGGTTTCATAGCTTAATCATATGCAATGATATCCGTAATGCGCTTGTCAGTTCTACAATATGAATGAAAGAAAAAAATGCTGGAAAAAGATTTACATTATGACGATAGTATGATGTAACAGAAACTCTTTAACAATTCCGCTTAACGATCCAACATTTTTTTCAAGCGTTCCCGGGTCTTATAAAATTAAAATATATGCAACAGTAAAATACATAAAATTAAAATACAAATCGCCTGCTTATTATAATATTCATAACTCGTGGAATAGTCCATGATATAACATGGACCATTAAAAAAAGTTTTTCTTTGTATTGTATTAAATATCAGAGAATTTTTTTTTACCTATCTCATTCTCTTTAAGAAAATCAAAGATATTTAATATTGATTTTTTAAATACGAAATTAAAAGAATTTCTAACAATTACTATTTAGCTCCTTTGCTATTTCTGTACGAATAAAAAAATTAAGAAAGATCGCTGTTCAGATTCTCTAGGTAGAAAGTATTAACGCGTTAAAGGATTTAAAGCCGATTCTCGGTGCGGATAAGCATACGCGCGCGGAAATGCGAGGTGTCACAATACAGAAAGTTGATAGCGCACTTCTCGGGCCGTGTGTAGCGTCAGCTTGATAAAGAAAGGAACTGCATGTGCCGAAAGTGACTCATCGAATTAAGAGCTGTAGGTGCAGCGAGGTCGTTGACTCGCACCTCGCTGATGACCGGACAGTGACGTTGATCACCTGTCGGGTTTCTCGGACGGTGTATATCGATAACGACTTTTGCGATCACAGCTCGCCGCCGTCATCTGAGTACGCATCGGCCGCGATATCGGCTAAAAAACTCGTCGCATCCAAAAGAGACACGAGCACTGAAAAAACAACTTAATTCTGTGATCGATGTGGAACCGTTGAGTTTTTTCAACGGGTAAATATTTATTAAATACATGTATAAGTATACATGCAGATATTATTATAGGAAACTATATATATATACATATATTTTTTTTTTCAGCTTTTCTTTTTTGATTTTTATTCTAATGATCTCGAAATGATTTAAATCTAATATAATAAATATCTTTCTATAATTTTAAAAAACTACTGTGAAACTATTAACAGGAGTTTTTTCTCTCTGTTCTTTTATTTAAGAAAAGTTTCAATTATATAATTTTTAGTACCTACACTGAAAAAAAAAATTATAGTGGTGGCAACTATAAGATGACAACTATACAAGTTTTATATACAGAATTATGATACATAATTAAGTGAATTATATAGTTATAATTATTGCAATTAAGTTTATTATATAGTTATTCTTCCTATATAACTATTACAACTATTTTTAATTCTCTTAACCATTAACTCAATTGCAATAATTATAACATAATTGACTTAACTATATATCATAATTCTATTTATGAAACTTGTATTATAGTTGTCCCCTCATAATTGCCACAACCATAATTATTTCTCTCAATGTAGTGTCTAATGAAGAAAAGAAGACTAAATTTTTACAAAAATTCTTTCTTACAACTTTTCTTTTTAATAAAAAAAAGTTGCTTAAAAAATAAGTAAATTATTTTGAGCGATTAATTCTCCTTCCAACTCATAAACATCTTCACAAATAAGGACTAAAACATCATGATCTAGTTAATAAAAAATAGTTGCTAATGCTTGACACTACAACATTGCAAATAGAGACTGTAATTGAAACAAATAAAATATAAAAATCTGGACTCGTGAAATTATCAAAAACACAAAAGAAAAACGGCAAATGCGAGTCAAGCGTGGTTAACGGTGCGCAGTAAGTAAGAACAAATGGTTATATGTTACATAAACTTTAATAATAACGAACGTTTCGGTTCATCCTTCGAGCCATCTTCAGCATGAATACAAAGTAAATAAGGGACGAAACCGCTGATGTTGAGGCGAAGCGCTTCCTCGTCAGAAAATTGTTATAAATATAATCGAGTTGTTAAGCCCGATAATAATAAACATGGCTCAACTCAACATCAGCAATAGTCAATATTATACAAAAGATTCTGGCGCAGAGGACTTATTGTTAACTTATTTTCTTTTTTTTTGTGAGCATGCGTTACACTTCTATGCGCTAGAATTTTTTGTATAATATTGAATATTGCTGACGTTGAAATCAGCGGCTTCGTCCCTTATTTACTTTGTATCCATGCTGAAGATGGCTCGAAGGATGAGCCGAAACGTTCGTTATTATTAAAGTTTATGTAACATATAACCATTTGTTGTTACTTACTGCGCACCGTTAATCGCGCTTGACTCGTATTTGCCGTTTTTCTTTTGTGTTTTTGAAACAAATAATTATATACGTTTCAATGAATGTCGGAACAAACTCGATAAAGGTATTTAGAAAGAAATGTATCAACGTTACGTTTCGTCGAGACACGATAAGACGCACATATGACGGAATTTCGCCTTACTTTTGATATCGCATCGTAAGTTATCGGGACAGTCGAATCTTCTCGCTGATAACATCGTGTCCGAGAGTCTAGCGTGTACAAATTAATTGCGCGACGGAGCAGACGTGCATCACCACGGCGATGTCGGACGGCCCACGTACTGGCCCACGTGTCTCTTCTGTCGTGTCCGTAATTCAGCCATCGCTTCTAACGATAATTACTTGACGAGATCTTTCGCTGTCGCGAAATCGCGGATCTGTCGATGACATCACTGCCAAGAGACCAGAATTGTGTACCTAACAACCCTAATGGCCATATCGTGTCTCGTACGAAAGACATTTATTTACAGTAGAAAAAATGTTGCATAAGACAGTATTGATTGTTAGAATAATTTGACAACAAATCTTCTATTACATGAATATCTTAATATCTGAATTAAGTCTAGAATATATGAAGAATTTAGAAAAACGAAATACTTGAATTTACGTGAATGATAATATGTTATTAACCGTAGAGAATCTTACAATTAGTTAAAAGAAGCCTCTTTATATTCCATACTTTATAGTAATTGAAAATTATTGATGCTTCGACTTTTTTAAATTTATGAGTATTCTTTATAAATATTCATAGGATCCATCGCCATAGAAACAAATTCTACTTCGTAAAACATATACAAAGAAAGTTGTATTGGTCATGTATATCATTTTATACGTTTAGCTGATATCAGTTTTCAGTGTCACAGCATGCGTCATGTTGAGATAATGAACAATTGCCTACTAGTTCCTGAAGTAATTACCATACGCTTATGAATGATTCCGCTACTTCATGTTACTTCGATAATCAATGGCGACTTTATTTCAATGGGCGACTTTGATTTCATTACGCGATATGTCCTTCTCATTACATTTTGTATAATTAATTCATAACCTTGGGACATTTACGTCATTTTTTCTTTTAATTTTGTTCTTTTTAAATAATTTGTTGGCAATAATTAGTTATAACATTTATATACACTAAAAAAAAGATAATATAATATTAATTATATTATCTTTTTTTTAGTGTATATAAATAACCAATTAAATCTTCAATTAATTAAAATATATTATTGGTAATAATTAGTTATAACATTTATTTACATTGAATAAACGTATGTAGTAATTTAACTTACTAAATATTTAGAAAAGTAAAATTATTTTTAGTTGTATTAATTGAATATTTAATTATTTCACTCAACATTTGATAACTATTATCAAACTTTTTTTAGTAACAATTTTTTTTTTTAATATAATTATATGAATATTTCCTAAAAATGTTAAAGTATATGTAAGAGTTACTTAAGAATTTTTATATACTTTTCATATAAAATAATGAAAATTAACAACAATCACAAGCAATCTGGTACATAATAACAGTAGTACCTAAAAAAATAAATAATTTTAATGGAAGCTCTTTAATAAACACGGAATTACTAACACGCACCAACAACAGCGTTTGACTCTCATTAGCCCTCTTTTATTGAATTGTTAAAAAAAAATAAAAGTGTGCGTTAAATGTTTTGCTGCAATATATCTCGCGTAATTGTCGCTCATCTGATCCGTCACACTGCCGCATCGCAGGTAGAATACAGAACAAGATTCGTTCACATTCAATAGTGGCGTGACGACTTTGCGTACACGTGTGCGCATAATTAAAAAAACACACGTGCGTGAATAATTGACAACAGAGATGTAATACAATCGCTGCGAAGATAATAGTCGGAGATACCGAATACGTATTCGAAACATGGTTAACGTATCGATTCACGATCGACTCGATTGCAGTTCATGCCGCTATCAATGTTGCATCTGACTATTAATCGCAATTCGGATGATAATGCGTCGCCACGATGATTATCGATTCGTAGTAACTAAGCATATTAATTCCCGCTCGTGTCATGCTTTAAAATATGTGCTTACGAACTTGAGAAGTTGTTTCTGTTAGTCTGTTACAATCATATTTCACATCTTACTTCTTCATTTTAATTTTATTTTCTTGTCAATTGTGCCACATTAACTTAAGAGTGTTATTAAGTATGATTTTTTATGTACAAAACATTATAAAATATTTGATATTAAAATTGTAAATCATTAAATATAAAGATTTTTTGCCAACATGATTGCTAAGGAATAGTTTTTTTCCATTTGAAGCAATACTTGCATTATTTTCGCGGAGAATCTCTGAATGTTAAATATACCAATTTTGCTAAAGTATCTAAAAATTGAACAGGTCTGAAAATAATTCTATTGGACTATCAAAATAATTATGTAGGATGCTAAACACTGAAAGAAATTTTTTTATAATAAAAGAAAATACACTTTCTTAAAACCGTATAATTTGATGCAAGCATTTGTTTGTTCTGTTTAAATAAAAATATTTACTTTTAAGTAAATAGACATGTTACCTTAAGTATATAATTTTGCATTCTTAAATTTTTTACATTTAAATAACGATTTTACAATTTAATAATATTATTAAATTTAATTAAATTATTTTCTAAGATTAAAAAATCTGATTATCTTCAATAAAAAAATAGTCTTATCTTGAATAAAAAAAACAACAATAAGTATTTTCTAAAACTCCAAGAAAAAATTATTCCTTTATTATGTTTACATAAATATTTCAAATGAAAATTTTTTATAACTTGCAAGTAAATAAGCTATTGGGATCCACTGAGTAAATAATTTTTTTGTGCTAATTAAAATTTTTTTATTGTAAGATATTTTTTCTCTCAATGAAGTTGCTATAAAATAATAAAACTTTTATAATACAGTTCATCATTTTTGAACGTCCTTCATAATTATTTTGATGGTCCAACAAAATTATAAAATGATTTTTTAACAAAACCGTGTTTTTTTCCGTATATATTTAAATTAAAAATTAAATTATATATTTTGTTATTTTTCTTGTCGTTTAGAATTGATTGAAAATTTTATTATGACAGTCGTTTTACTGTATCGAAAAGGATAAGGGCAATCGCGAAATGCGAGTCTATCGACGTTTCGCCGTCATCCTTTATGTGTGTCATGAATCTACGTATCTGAATGTCACGCTACATGAGCGAACGTAAAAAAATTTATATGATTATCTTTGTAAAATGATTAGCCTTATCGTATCCTTTCGTTGATGCTCGAGTACACTGACTTTTTAAGAGCGACGGTGCGCCGGTAGTTGTTCACCTGTTGCGCGCGCGACGGCAACGATAGCTCGACAAACACATTTAAAACTGTCCCGACGGCAGATTAGCGCCGATGCACGAGTCATTCCTTTTCCATGAAAACTGCGGCGCGACAGTTTACTGCACTTTCGGCCAGTGATAACGACGATAGTGATTATTCACGGGAAAAGTCAATGACAGGAAGCGGAACGACCATTCGTCCTTTAAATTAAGAATAAACGCGCGGACTTCTTGGGGATGTGATCTCGTGCATAGAAAAAAAGATTTTGTTAGAATTAGTATTCTCATTTATTTGACTGAAAGTTATTAGTGAAACAATATATGCTTATTCAAAACATTATTTGTTTAAATAAAAATGTTATTGTTTAATTCGAATGTTTTTAATGATATAATTTATTTTCCTTAAACATAGTAAATAATACTTCCTTAAACATAGTAACATCTGTTATTTGACAAAAATACTATTATTAGTCGTATTTATTGATTCAAGTATTGGTTTGTTTGAATCAATCTAAAAAAATTTGTTTGAATACAATTAAAATTTATTAAGTCCAAAGAAATCGTTTTCTCAGTGTGCGAGATATACATAATTTATTTTCGCATACAAGTCATTATCATATTGATCTGTATGATAGGCTAAGGCCATATTTTTTGCTTTTTAATATTAAAAAAGAAACGGAATACATAATGACTAAATTTTGAATTTTTTGAATTTAACCTGCCATAATACTTATATTTTTTCATAATAAAATTTTTTACGAAGATTCCTTTTTACAAAGCATATATATTACGGTAATCATATAAATTTTACTACAGGATGTTTATGCAACAGTGAATATTTAATTTCTATATTAATTTTATTCTGGTCTGTGTAACAAAGAAAAGAATTAATGATCAAAATTGCAGAATACCGCATAACTGCACGTGCCGCAAATTTTTAATTTTATACAGAGCATCAATCCTGTCGTAATTAAAAAAAACCGATGGTACAAGCGTAGTGTCGAAAATGATTGATCGCCGGCCTTGAAATCATAAATATTAATTAGAGGAGTTTCAAGCAATAGAGCGCGTGTAGTGACGAAAGGAATAATTATGATGCAATATTCGCGGAGATTCTTAACCACAGAATCGTCTTGTGACTAATAACGGAAATTGTAATCACGGACTGCAAATTAGAGAAACGGCATCGAACGTTGCGCGATTATCGACCGCATTTTTGTTTAAACCGCCACATGTGCGCACTCATTTTACATGAGTCGCGACAATATTAAAAGCTGATGTCGCGTTGTTTCACGCACAGATTTGCTGACTCCTTATTTTTTAAAGTAAATATCGATCGGTCCGATTCCACTTGAGTGGCGATATCGATGAACTCGATTGGATGTTGTACCTCTCGCGTTATTAAAATGCCTCAAAATGCAAATCTTGTCGCTAAATGCTTATTTTAACTTAACGGAAATACCGGATTATTTTTCAATTAACACAGTAACGATTGAAGCTATTGATATCATAATCTGTGGTTTTCCGTAGAAATCTCTTTTTTTCATTTTAACAGATAATCGAGAAATTTCCTAATATTCAATGTAAATATCGTATTTCCACGAATTCACTTACTCGCTTCGTATTGGAAAATTTAATTTTAAACCTAAGAAAGGGGGTCATAGTATCGAACTTTTTCGAGTTTACACCAACATGATGCAGCTATAAAATAAAAATAGTACATAATAGTATTTGTATTTTAAAAATATTTGTATATACCATATACTAGGGTAAAGTCGGTATATATGTATATGATAGCTGCAGCTATCGAAAACTTAACTTATCAATTTAGTTACTATGTTTAAGGAAGTATTATTTACTATGTTTAAGGAAAATAAATTATACCATTAAAAACTTCACTGTTTACTATTATAAAAGAAATTTTTAATGTGAAATATTTCTTTTCTTATACTTGAAGGAGAAACTTAAAAAAATCCTTGCATTTTTGTCGTATAAAAAAAGTGGTGGGATTTACGACTATTCATGTGTAAGATATACGACGCATCAGTAATTTACAAATAACATTTACAAATATGATGTAAAATAACATAATGACTTACAAAATGTGCAGTTTACAAAGTTTATTAGGGAATAAGAATAGTAAAAATATATATACAGTAATAATAATGCAATATTGAAGAAATTAATATGCACAGACATCAACAGAGTGCAGATATGTGCACATTGTGTTCTCAACATAGGGGCAAGTGCTGCTTTCCAATCACGCAGCGTCTGTATTACGGCATAAATCCTGCTCGCTGAAAATGCCGTATATTCTAAACAAGTGGGATATACAATATATCAAATTAAATAAAGAATACAAGATGCTATGCACTTGTATCTTGCTTGTATTCTATCCTTTACTATCGCTCTACATTTACATATCATGAAATAATCATTATGCCTTTTACATTTCCTACAGTAATCATTTTACGTAGATCGTAATACACGATCGCGCTACTTCTACATAAAAAAATCAATTCAACTCACGATATTTTCGTTATTATTAACAATAAAAAAACTGAAATCACAACACCATACTATAGCATGAAAGCACATAACAGAGTGGTTGTAAGCAAATTATCTTTATTCCGTCTATTTTTTCTGACTTCTGCGGCGTACATTCCAGCGCGGCGTAAATACCGACTTTACCCTATAATCGTTTTATTTAACTTTATTGTTACAAGATTTACTGCCAATTTAATTCGTATTTAATTTACAAAATTTGACAATTTCCCATTAAGAAAGCAAAATTCTAATTCACAAAATATTTTTTCCATAACCCTCTAATGCGTAATAAAAACATATATATTGTAATACATAAGTGCTATCAATTTTTATCTTTATTTATTTAAAAAAAAACACAGAAACATTGGAATAAATAAAAAAAAAAAAATTTTTTTAAATTCTCCGATAAGTGCAGGAATTATTTCTTTTCTTATTTTTGGCATCTGATCAGTTTTCTTGTCATGTCAGAATGTTTGTTCAAAATATAAGATTATTCCGCTTTATCGACTCGTATCGCCCGCGCTATAATGTACCATAGATATGTGCGTCGTTGTCGCGCACGTGTCGCGCGGTAGCTCATGAATGAACTCGGCGGTACATAAATGCCGCGCCACAAGGCTATTTTTAAGCGGTGCGCAGACAATTATCAGTGATTCCTGTGCGATAGCCGAGCACTTATCGCATGTGCAGCACGCTCGACTTAGCGGCATGCGTGACTAAAAGAAAACAAAGAGGAGTACCTCGTGACGTCTGGCGACAGAAGCTCCGCGCCCTACCGTGAAAACGTCAAAATTAATTTCATATTTATTGGCTGCGCAATGTGCTCGCTTATCGGTGTGCAGATTATCCCCTCGCTAGATCCCCCAGGTAGAATGTAATTTTTCGGCGTTCGCAGATAAAGATGATACTTGCGACGATTTGCCACTTGAATATATGACACATATATCGATTCAAAATATACGTACATATAATTATAATATAAAAATCTGGACTTGTAAAATTGTCAAAAACACGAAAGAAAAACGGCAAATGCGAGTCAAGCGTGATTAACGATGCGCAGTAAGTAACAACAAAAGGTTATATGTTATATAAATTTTAATAATAACGAACATTTCGGCTCATCCTACGAGCCATCTTCAGCATGGATACAAAGTAAATAAGGCGCTGTAACGAAGCCGCTGATGTTGAGGTATAATTATAATATACATACATATAATTATTGTAATATCTGGAATAGATTTTGTAATATAAATTAATACGATAAAACATTAAGCAGCGTTAGGAACTGCAATCATAAAATATACAGTTGATTAAATTGTAAGTTAAAAATTAAAAAATGTTTCTAATTAAAATATTTCTCAAATTTAAGTATTGTAATTAAGTTAGATTTTATCGTTTCAAAAATCTGGCATTAATAGTCCAAGAGCCAGTGAATGTTTTATCGTACGATTTCAACAAACTTATCAATTTTATCGTTATTTTTATGCTTAAAAAAGTTAAAACGGCAGTCTGCTAGTTGGAAGGCAGAATAGGGGCCGACGGGATTAAAAAAAAATTTTTTAAATAGTGTCTAGCAGTCACAGCAGCAAAACTGATTTTTTATTTTCTTATTATTTATTATATAAAAAATGAAAAAATGATAGTCTACCGGCGTGCTGTTGAGATGATACCAGTCTGCCCCCTCAAACGCGTAAAAAAAAATGATGCAACTGTGTCATTTTAGCAAAGTTGAGCACAACAATAGTTTTATTACTTTTTATATCATAAATAATAAGAAAACAAAAAATCAGTTTTGCTGTTATGATAGGAATACACTATTTTTTCTTTTTTACAAAATAAAATGGCTCCCGTCGATTCCTCTCCCAGAAGGTTGATGGCAGATTTCTATTCTAGCAATCTTAAACATAAAAATAACGATAAAATTGATAAATCAAGTTTATTGAAATAAGACGCAAAAAATATTCACTGGCTCCCGGACTATTAACCTAAATGCATGTTGACTGATGTAACACAGATTTCGGGAAAAGAAGATATAATCCATAAGAATGTCGATGAATCTTCATGAGGCGAAGAAAACATAATCCAATCCGATTGAGAGATTTCGCCGTACGAGGGATTACCTAATTCATTTATACGTTGGCCAATCGTTGCATAATGATAAGCCTCGTGGCCCAAAAGCCGCCACGGCAGAACGGTGAAACTCGGTGAAACCACGACTCTACCGCTCTAGCTGGTCCCGATCAATGGGATCATGGAAATAGTCAAACTAAACGGCCAAAACGCGGTGCCATTGCGTACAATGCGACACCGTGGAAAAAAAAGAAGTGGACTGATAAAATAGCCGCGACCGCGTTGACCATACTTTCACTAGATTAAGCTCGCCCCGCGCCGGACCTCTCTTTCGCTCTCGCTCTCTCTTTCCGCGAGCACCATGTACCTCTCCCGTCGAGCCTGACGAGGAACGACGCGGAACACCGTGACGATCTGCATCAGCGTGTATCACGCTTTTTCGCACCCGTTTCTTTTTGCGCGACGCGAGTGACTCAGTGATCCATGTCGAGGCGGAGGAAGAGGACAATGCGAGGAAAGACACCAAGCGACTCATTTCACGCAACGCACGTTACTTTACACTACAATTAATCCTCCGTATACATGTAATTTTTCGGCAATTAACCTTTTTTACTGACGTTGAGTCGACATTTCTAAGTTTATTTTTATTACTTTTACAAATATAAAAAATGATTCAATAATTTACATATATTTTACAATCTCTAGAAAGTATTTGTATAGTTATTTATTAAACAAAAGAATGTATATAAATATTATAATTAATTATAATATTTTCAGTTTTCAAAGAAAACAAATGTAAATGTGCAAGATCCGAATAATAATAACAACAACAATAATAAAAAGAATAACAACTTTATTGAGTATTTTATTGGTTTAAAAAATTATTAGTGATACATACACAGTAATATAAAGAATAAAGATACCAGTTGCACGCAATAGATGAGGCAGCAGCTGAAGCGCTGATTGAACATTATAATAAAATATTACATCAAGATACAAAGACAGTATAATAAATTGAATTGTAAACGAAGATATAAAGCATTAATGTTTATTACATATGCACTTAGAAATCAATCTGAGTACAATTAGAATACATATATAATTCAAAGTAAACAGAATAGGCAGACAGTAATGCTCAAAAAAAAGGAAGCACGATACTTACAATAAGTCACAATGCAAATCGATATATAGAATGAGCTCCGAGTTAAATATGAAAATCTAAAATAGCAGGCGTATAAAAGAAAAACATTACAAAATTTTTCTGCAATATATGAAAAAACACTTTGAAAATTCGACATTCGAATAATCCCATTGTGCATACAAAGGATTAATCGTCAGTTGCATTTATTAAATTTGAGTATGATTATGCTGAAATCAATTTAAATAAAAAAAACAGCATCTTAATTTATGTCAAGTTACAAAAAATTTATGTCGAGTTACAGAAAGCAATTCATCACTTTTAAGAAGAAAATATGAGAAATAACGTATAAAAAAGTATATTAGTTTCCATATTATTCTTTCTCATATCTGACAAATTGTTCCTTCTCATAAAGAAAAAAAATTAATCAAAGAATTATTTTTGCGTATATACACACGTATACAGATACTTCTAATAAAATACGATAAACTTGATCGGTTCATCGGAATTTTCGTAGCTCCCGCAGTTTTCATCGTTTTTATTCGCAAACTTCGCAATATCTCTATGTTATATCCAATGAAATGCGATAAGATAGGATGGACGCATTTTCCTTTGTTGACCGATTACACATACTAGTCTCCGCGGGGATTTCTATACTGGACGTACGGGATTATCGGATACGGGACTAGCGAATTAATCAGCGTTCCGCTTGCATGACATTTCGTCGAATTAATCTCATCGATACGAATGAATTTCTATATGTTTAGAGCGAGTAATTAAGTAGCCGTTAAAACGTTACCGGGACTTTCCTCTTTCATTCCTCTACTTTTGCTCTCTCATGCGGAATTATCGCAACTGCAACGGATATATACCCGTTATATTATAGATATATCTCACTTCTGCGAATTGCTAGAAATGAACGCATTTAAAATATGATTAGCGATCTGATGAAAGTTTTGTTTTACATGTGTTTTACACATCGGTATAACAATTATTTATTTTTGAAGAACTCGTGCGTCTCTAATTGGATAACACTAGTTTTATCTCATAGAACTTTTCACTACAGTTTTCGGAGAATATTACGTATATGAGAATTTGTAAATTTAATAGAAGAATTAATTATGCTTAAGTAAGAACCGTTTAATTAATTTTCATGGAATTGAGATAACTGAATGATAATAAGGTTTCTATTTCAACTTACACATTAAACTACGTATTACAATTTTTGAAACATTACATATATATATATATATATATTACCTTTATTTATAAATTTATTTATAATTTAATAGATGAGTTAATTATTCGTGAGCAATGCCGTTTAACTAATTTTGATGAAATTGAGATAATTGAATACTACCTTCAACTTGACATATTAAATATGTATATATAAGATTAGATGTTGTTGGCTCGCAAATGTAAATACGGCTATACAGTCTTTCATATCTAATAATATATATGAGATGGAAGGTACAACAACGCGCACGACAGCGAAATAATAGATAAGTATTTCTTTTTAAACACAAGATTGATTTGCAATTAAATGAAAAACGTATATGGGCGCGATGAGACTCTGATACAGCTTGTTTCGCGCTAACGATATTATAAGTGTAATTTTTCACAATGTCCTCTGTTTGGCAGTGGAATTTTTCTGGCATCGAATTATTTATCGCGAGGAAAAGTTCAGATTTCATTTGAATTTTTATTTAATATCATAAATTTTGTTGCAGTTAATTTTAGAATATAAAGAACGAGTTATATTTAATGAATATTTCACAGATGAAAGATCTGATGCAATGAAGACATCTTAATTACAATAAACCACATAATTAAATTTTATATGCGTAAATCTATAAAAAAAGGAATAGTACTGACACTGAAAAAGAGATGTCAACGTTAATTCTGTTGCAGTAAAACCACAGATTCATTTAAATAAGAAAAATGAAAAAAATCAACAAAGAAAGATATTCCAATATTTTTTATCGATAATTTTTCCCTAAAGTGTTTTATATGTTAGAAAACTAAAATAATTTATAATATATAAATTAAAATAAATATAGTAAATTATAGTTGCTCATCATTTGTGAAATATCCTTTTTTGAAAAGAAGGAACGTTTAATAAACTTTTGAAGTTAAAAAGATTCGTCACTGCGCGCGCACGATGCCGCGTCGCGTTTAAGCGAAGCGAGGCGAAGCCAGGAAAAGTAAGGAGCTCGCGAGCGGAGGAGAAGCGTGCACTTCTGCCTCCGCCGTTATGTAACCGAACGATTCTCGGAGCCAGCAGCAGCCGAGCGACGCGCGAGAGTGAGGTCAATTTGTGCGGAGCCCATCGCGTGTACGTATATACACCTAAGCACACACACACACACACACAACTCGTGCTCGTTCGCGCGTGTATTCGTCGAACGTTAGAAGACGAGAGTGAGCTGGAATCAGGCGTAGAGCGTGAAAGTGAAGCGGCGGTAGGAATGTGTACGGTCACGCGTGCGTATGTGCGTGCGCATGAGTCTTTACGTATGTATGCGTACGTAACGTACAAGACTGGCAACACGTGCACATGTGAGTCTCGAATGTATATATGCGAACGGATCTGCGTGGAGCGAGAGCCAAGATCGATTTACACCATTCACCAAGTCGGCATCACCGTTATTGAAGAAGAATGAGAAGGAAGATAATTTATTGAGAAATAACCCCGATTTATAAAAATTTTTAGAAATAATCCATAAATCTCCGTGAGATTATACCCTTTGTTAAAAAAATTATGCAAGAATGTCGCGCTATTTTCTCTACGTCAGCGACGTTATTAATTATCGAAAAAGTATTACAAATAGTTTTAACAGCAAATTAACATATTATATAATTATATTTCATCAGAAATAATACGAAATTACATTAACACATCTTTTCTAATATTACTAATCTGTGTCATCTATATAATAATCTATATATAATAATATGTATTAAAATTTGAATATTTATCATTAAAAAAATATCAGATTAAGCAACCTCATCAAATAATTTCTAAAAATTCACTTTCATAAATTGTAATTATTACGATCATTGCTGTTGCAATAAATTTCGCTATCAGAACACGGGATTACCGCTGTACTCGCCGATTAACATGCGCTCCGTAAACAAGAATATCGGAAAGGAGACGCGGAAGACAAAGAAGAGACGCAAGGGCGATGGCGGAAAGTCCGGCGAAGACGGTAAGAGACGTAGTTTCAAAGAGGAACGCGTGAGTAGAAACGAGTAGGTGAATCGCCGCGGAGCCGTGTACGGCGCGG
>QKQZ01045146.1:0-13437 GCA_003595255.1 Solenopsis fugax | reverse complement strand
TCCTTGATAAGTTACGAAAAAAAGAATCCCCCACACATTACATAAAAAAATGGTTTCCGTCAAATTGGCTAAATTTTTTACATGTGGTTACTTTCATTGAAATTCTTAATCAGCAGCTTATAACCAATCACATATAAAAAATTTAACCAATTTGACAGGAACCGTAATTTTAAGTAATATATGCGAGGTTCTTTATTTTATTCACAAAAAAGAATAAAATACGTTTTCTTACCTGCCACATGAGGAAGTCACTAAGTCGAGTCTCTCCGGAAATACGAAGTAATAAATCTGGTTTTGACGATTTGTAAGTGTACAAACAATCAGAAATCAAATCTTCCGTAATATCTTCTTCTAAGATTTCTTTACGCTTTATACCCTTTGTTATATCTTTAATTGCATGGGTAATGCATCTTTTTGAGAAAAGAGTTTGTAAATAGTCTGTATTCGTGTCATATATTTTATTTGCAACAAGATAAAAAAATTGCCTAAGATAGTCATGTGTTCAAGCAACTCGATATTGCAGAGATCACTGAGACGTACAGAGAGAATACGTTATATGTATTTAAAAACATAACATAAAATAAATTGTTCATGCGATTTTGAATTTTTGATATTTAATATAACTTTGGTATTTAACTTATCTTTCACTTAGTCTTTCGAGACAGTCAGGTTTTGAATATTTCTAAAAATATAATACTATAATAAACTAATAAAGGGTGTTTTCCACCAAGAGATATATGTGATTCAGTGCAACACAATGAACCATTTCACCCTTGCGACAATCCAACATTGACAAACAACAAGAATGAAGTAATTTACTGTGTTACATCGTGTCAATTGTGTTTCTTGTCAGAAAACATTTAAAGCTACAGGAGGAGATAGAGTATCAGTGTACAATATTGCGCGTACCTTTTTATTCATATACGAATTTATATATGTTGCTATTCATGATGGAAATGTCTTACATTCTAGCAAGATGAAAGAATTGTAAGTTTTGTTAAAAGTTAAAATGTTCTTTTAATTCTTCTCAAAACCATTAATTTTCATTGAATATGAAAAAGACTTATGTGACGACATTATGAAGATTTTATCGTACATTTTTTACTTTCATGAATAAGTATTTTGTAAAGCATACTTAAGTACTTTATAAAGCTATTTCGTAAAATTTTGTAACGCGTTTCCTTTACGTATTCGATTTTTGATATAAATAAAATTTTCGCGGAAAAAAAGATATTTAGAGAATAAATTGCGCACATTTTTGCAAATTAAACAATCCGAAAAGAAATCTTTTATCTTCGTCACTCTATCATGGCTTGATTGAATGACATTCAATGTTGATTTGATATATTTCGTAACACTAAAAATAAGTAAAATATGTACAATTATTTTAAAAAATATTAATGTAATGGTTATTGTTTCAAACATATATAGAATATACATGTATATATATTTTGGAAACTTTAGTTATTGAATTTCACCTTTTTTTAGTCCTTTAAAATGGATAGTATTCAGTGTTCATTCTTATATATATTCAAGATTATTTTAAGTATAGTCTTATATCCGCTTTCTTCATCAGACACAATCTGTGATAGATTTTGTGGTGAAGAAAGTGAATATAACACCATACCTAAGATGATCTTGAATATACATATGAATAAACGCTGAATACTGACCATAATATACACAAAAACAACATATCTTATAAATATTTTAGAATATTTTATAAATATTCTAAAATATCCTATAAATATACAGAAATATCCTATAAGTATTCTAAAACATCCTGTAAATATTCCAAAATATCCTATAATATAAATATTCTAAAATATCCTGTAAATATTCTTTGAAATATTTGTGAATATTCTGTGAATGGTTCTAACGTAAGAATGTGCATAGAACGTTCGATGTCTTTGAACATTCTATAAATATTCTATAAATATTCTTGAATGATCTTTAAATGTTCTACAAATATTGCCGAACATAAAGAAAAGTGTCTAGGATTCTAGGATTATTTTACGAATATTCGCAAATATTCTATAACTGTTCTATAAATGTACATAGAATGTATGATTCTTATTTATTATTTTTATGTGTTCCTAGACAGATCTATGAATGTTCTGTGAATATTCCCGAATGTTTAAAAAAATATTGAATATTCAGAAACGTTCATGAAACATTTGTAGATCATTCAAGAATATTTATAAAAATTTCTAGTTTTATTTAAAGTAGAACATCGCACATTCTCTGCACATTTATAGAACATTTTTAGAATATACATGAATATTTATAATTATGTAATTTTATGTAATTTTTATAATTATGATAAACAAATCAGTGTGTCAAAATTATGCGATAATCTTTTCCAAAGAAATAATATTTTTATCGTTATATATGATTAGACATAATTATATTTGCAATGCTTGACACTTGGTATTTCGTTAATTATTGATTGAGATGTAATACATATTAAATAATGCAAAATTTGCAAGTTATTATTAATAACTAATAATAGCAAAGATAAACTTTGCTAAACGCTCCTTCACGCTAACGTCTGTTTTGCGTCCGGTAACAACACAATTCTAAGTCGCGCACGCTTGCCGCATGCCGTGCTGAAAGTCGAGAACAGGTAATTAAATTTTTAATTGTTAATATCTCGATTAATTTTGCATTAAAAAAAAATCCTTTAGCATAAAATTATATCTCCCTAAGTACTATAAAAGTGCACAATTTTAAAAATGTCTGAGAGATGACTGATTCGCTTCACACGGAATAGCCCATAGGCATTATGTTGTAAACACTATTTTGTGTATTTTATTCGACCGTTAAATAAAAAAAGAGCGAGGAAGTAACGGAATTTAATTGCGATATAGGAGAAAGTATAACGGAACAGGCAAGAACGAAAGTTGAGAAAAGGATCGAGATCGTCCGAGAGAGAAGGAAAGCGGTTATTGAAGCAAAGGAAGGGGCAGACCTAGATTAAGGGGGGGCTAAGAGGGTTACAGCCCCGGCCCCGTCTTTATAGGACACTCCTTAGCTTAAAATTGATGAAAGTAAATAAACAAATACAAATAAATAATTAAAAATATCAATTTTAATTTTGCATTTCTCATGCAATAAAACATCGTGTACAGACACACAATATTCAATAAAAGAAAGTACNACAGACACACAATATTCAATAAAAGAAAGTACAATGAGGAATATACATGAGCTTGCCTAGATGTAGAAATTACAGAAATCTCAGCCAATCAAACGCTCTCATCGGTCTAGTGAGTTACATAATTGGGCTGTTCCTGTACAAAACATGTTCCGAAATTAACTGGCAGTACTATCAGCACTGCTTTATCATTCCGAAATAGAATTTCTTGTGCTGTCGGTTACTGAAAATTACTAACCACTCTGCATAAATCCTTAGAGGATTGCTGACTTTCGACTGTTTTTACTCCATTCCAAGAGGTGAGGCATATGCAGTAAAAGCAATACAGAGCGCGAAATCGAAAATACGCAACTTGCTGAACAAGAAACAAAGTAAAAAAGAAAAAGAATTATGAATTCGGAATATAAGTTGACATCATAAATACCACCAATAACAGAATATACACTGTACTTTTATTTTCTGAAGAATATGAGAAGGCAACAATTGATAATTTGTATTACATTAGTTGACATACAAAAGAATTTTAAATACTTTTTAATAATAATTATTAAAGAGTATTTAAAACAATTCTATATTATTTATTTTTTTATTTGGTTTACTTTCGGACAAATTTATCACTCGACTCTTTCTTTTCTCTAATAGATTAGATTACTGTGTATATTTGAACGAGATTCACAATATGACTAGAAACACAGATGTTTTGGCCCCCCACCATTTCATAACAATTTCAATTCATATTATAAGCTAGCGGGTTCCTAACAAACTCTACGTAAGGATGACGTCGCATGCAAGTACAATCCTTCTTTGCGAACTATGCGAGCGATAGTTTAATTTAATTAATTTGTTCTATTTATCGAATCATAGATGTATGTGCATACAATTTATACCGAAGATGACCGCATTCACGGTCAAAACGTCTAGATTTGTATCTTGTTTTTGTTTTGTATAATTAAAGTACGTTTATTTTTGAAATATTGTTGCATTAGCACTAGGACACAGCTTAGCTCCGAAAGCCCTTTATTATTGTAAATTGATTGGAAATCTCAGGAGCGTGAATATTATTTCTTGTTGTAATTATTTAATAATTATTAAATAATGAGTTCTCAAAGAATTATCAAACTCTTATTACTCTTATCAGGTAATGAATTTTTTTAGAGTTCTTTACAAGTTTTTTTAATTGTTGTGCTGGATATTAACATAACCTCACTGTATGCACTTTACATATATTTAATTACAGGGCTGGGAAGTAACGAGTTACATAAGTAACGCTGTTAATCGTAGTATTAAGTTACAGCTCCTCAGATTAAAATCAAAACAATAATAGTAAAGGGTTATAGGAGCAAGCCGGATCGTCGTGCTATATAAATAGTGTTTCAACACAAAATCATTTAATATTCTAAACAATAACAGCACAAATCTCCAAACGTTTCGACCGTAAATGCGGTCATCTTCAATAAAATACACATATAGTAAAACTAGAGTCCAAGAGCACTACAGTGATATGAAAAAGAGTGGGGGATTCCCCTCGGTAATTTCTAATCATAGGACCGAGAAGAATCATAACTTCGATTGGAAATATATAATTTGATTTTTATGTTTCCAATCGACCATTTCGGAAATCATCTTGGACAATGAGCCATCGTATTATAAAAGATCGATTTCCGAAATGGTCCACATCAAAAAACAAAAGGTGGATCTTAACATAAACAAAGTGACACCGATCGACTTTCTGATAGTTACCCTACCTTCAATCTCCTCTCTCAATCCTAACTATTCGAGCACAACATATATGTCTCCTTTTCCCTCCTTCATATCTCCTCTCCACTGTGTCCATTCATTTGAGCGTATCGATACACACATTACTGGTTTGACTTCCAAATAATACACACGCTTCATTGGAGATAATTTCTGTCAGTCATAAGTACGATTCTTACAATTTTAAATATATAATATTTATTTAATTAATTTGTAATTCTTAAAGATTTACGAATTTATATCACATTACTTTTAGATTAATTTATTATTACTTGGTTTACATTTGAACAATTTATGAATTTTATAATACATTTTTTTATATTTTTATTCATTTAATTGAGTTTTTACATTTTGACAATTACATTACTCGATTCCTTTATCTCTCTAATAGATCTGACTACTCTCAGCAGTCACTATAGAAATTATAAATAAGACTCGCGGATGACTGACAGGGACGGAGATGCTTTGGCCACTTATTAGGCTTTGTTAAGACTTCGACGTTTGACGGCAAATGAACGGGTTTCTCGACGAATTCTGCATGTATAACGACGCATGCAAGTATATCACATCGTCTTATTATATAATCTGCGTTTCATGCGAGCGACAATGATTTATATTACTATATGTGTATTTCACTGAAGATGACTGCATTTACGATCGAAACGTTTGGAGATTTGTGCTGTTATTGTTTAAAATATTAAATGATTTTGTGTTGAAAAATTATATATATTTTTATCTTTTATCTAGATAAATTAAAATTAAATTATCTTTATCTTATCTAAGATACATTTACATGTAATTAATCTTATCTTTATCTAGATAAATATTAAGTTATCTAAACGCAACATTGAGTACTACTGCCAGTATGTACATCCATTTTTGAAATTGGTACTACATAGCACATCCATTGCACATGTAATGGGGATGCCCCTACTATATGATTTTAGCACAGACTTGAACCATTTTTATCGGCAGTGTCGTAAAATGAATATGCTATGTAGTACCAATTTCAAAACTGGATATACTGGCGGTAGTGTACGAGGGGTTTCTTCCGTTGCAGGTAAAAGCCGGGATGACCGCTCTGTCTTCTCCAGTAGTATATTTGTATGGCTGCTTTCCTTTTAGAGAACACAGTCGACTGCAAGTCACTGGTTGACCGCGTATCAGTGAACGTGATTGTGAATAGTATGAAAAAATGTGGATAGGATTGTTGATGCAATCCATAGTAGACCTTTGCATTCCCCATCAAGACTTTGTATTTTAAATATAAGACTTTGTATTGCACTCATAAGATTTTGTTTTGGTCGTATCACTCCCGCCCAATCAATATCCAGGGTACCATTAAGCAAGAAGAAGACAGTCGACTGCTATCGACACTGGTCGACACTTTTAACACAAAGCGACACACATCGCTTTCCATTTACAATTTGATCCAATCTTGATACTTTTCGATTCTACTCAGAAGAAGAGTCTAAGCAGAGAGAAAACTCTCTGGTCTAGTGTTCGAGTGTGTTAATTAGTGTCGATTTGTATCTTCTAACAGGAAAGTAGCCTATATTATCGCGTATTTGAAACGTTTCGAGTAATCAAGTAATCGAAAAATCGAGTTCATCAATTTGTCGACTGTTCAAATTCGAAACAAGTTCGATTCGATTCGAAGACATACGAATCGACCATCTGATACTCGAAGATCACATATCTCGCACGAATGTTTGCGAGATGCGATCTTCTACCAGCCGGCAGCCATTTGAGGTTATGTATCCATCTCCGTCGGCAGAAAGGTTATACACGACAGTAGACAGTAGTATCCTTTATATATGTTCTGTGAGTAGTATGTCGCAGGACGAACGATGAACAAGCTGTTATCTATTCCGATCAAGGAAGTTAGTCGGGAGATTTCTGGTAACGCGGTGCGACCGTCTGAAATCTGTAAGGCTTCTATTAAACTGACTTCAATCGTCAAACCTTTAAACGCTTATATCATCGTGACGAGCGATGTCGCGGGAGAGCAGGCGAGCGCAGCCGATGAGCGGCAACGGAGGAACTCGTTACTGGGGCAGCTCGACGGCATTCCCATCGCCGTTAAGGACAACTATTGCGTCAAGGGTAAACCCACGACCTGTGCTTCTCGGATGCTGACTAACTTTTCCCCAGGTTACAATGCCACGGTCTACGAGAAGCTCAGGGCACAGGGAGCTGTCCTGATCGGCAAGACTAATCTCGACGAGTTTGCCATGGGCTCCGGCACTATAGACTCGCTTTACGGACCAACGAAGAATTTATGGGGCTCAGAAGTATTGTCTCAATTCTATTCCTACAGGTCTGATGGTTCGCAGGTTACCACGAGGAAACTGCATGAGAAAGATGCGTGGCGCATAGCAGGTACATTTCTACAAAAATTATTAGTCATTGCTTAGTATATCTTTTATTATTTAATTAGTTTACTTTGAAGGGTACATAAAAGCAACCTCTAAACGTTCAATAATATAGCACAATTGTATTATACAATATTCTCTAGGCACTTTAAAACGAAATCAATATAAACAAAAGTAATCATACAAATGAATGTCGTTAACAAGCAAACAATTAAATATTTAGTTAGATATAATAAATAAATCAATAAGTTTATTTCAAAGCTTTTGTTACCAAAAACCACAAATTTTTTGACTTTACTAAGTCTTTATGGCATAAAAATCGATAGAATTTGTCAAGGGTCTAAATGTCAAAAAATTATAATATCTCATACTCCATTCAAAACATTCATACAAAAGTTGCTACAATAGATTACACATTGTCGATCTTACATGCAAACTTTACATAACCATCAGCGTTATAATACAATCTTTTTTTACAATATTCATAAAAATTTTATAATTTTTTAGCAATCTCCATAATCTTTATTTTTCATCAAGAAAAAAGCAGAGTGATAAATATCAGAAGTATACAAGCAAACAGAAAACAATAAGCATTTCCATTGTGTTTTAATGTTATTACGTCAGAAATTAAAAACGAAATTTTTAAAAATTTAGTATATTAGACAATAACAATGCATAATAACATATTCAAATAATGTACAATAATATTTAAATTGTACAATAATATTGATCGTCTAGATGCTGCTTAGCGATAATTTTTTGGGATTTAATAAATGCATCTTAGGTGGCAGTAGTGGAGGTTCGGCAGTTGCAGTAGCCACAGGTACCTGTTACGCAGCCTTGGGTTCTGACACTGGTGGTTCCACTCGCAATCCTGCATCTTATTGCGGTCTAGTCGGACTGAAACCAACTTACGGTTTGGTATCGCGCTACGGTCTTATTCCTTTACTGAATTCGATGGATGTGCCTGGTATCCTCGCGAGGACAGTAGACGACGTTGTATTAATTTTAAACGCCATAGCTGGTCCCGACCAAGCAGATCCCACTACTGTACAAAGAGAATATGTTCCAATTAACTTATCCGAAACAATAGATATTAGTAATCTTAGGATTGGGATACCAAAGGAGTACAGGGTACAAGGCATAAGTGAAGAAATTGAGGAATGTTGGGAGGAGGTCTCTCGTATTCTAGAAGAAACGGGAGCCAGTGTCGTCCCAGTGTCACTACCTCACACCGATTTCTCTATTGTATGTTATTCCGTTTTAAATCGATGCGACGTAGCTAGCAACTTGGCCTGTTACGACGGCATAGAATATGGTCATAGAGCCGATGAGTGGAGTTCGGCACATGAGCTGTACAAGAGAACCAGATCAGAGGGCTTCAATGACGTGGTCAAGGGTCGTATATTAGTCGGGAATTATTTTCTTTTGTCAGAAAATTACGAGAAATATTATGTTAAAGCGATGAAGATGCGTAGGTTAATCGCCCAGGACTTTGACGTTCTGTGGAATAACAATATAGATCTTCTGCTGACCCCGACTACGTTAACCGAGGCTCCATATTACAACGAATTCGTACAGCTGGACAATCAGACGCAGTGTTTAATTCAGGATCACTGTACACAGCCTGCAAACATGGCCGGTTTGCCCGCGATTAACGTACCGATCAAGCTTTCTCGCAATGGATTACCTTTATCCTTGCAATTAATGACGCCACTCTTTCACGAAAAGAGACTGCTTACCGTGGCAAAGAAAATCGAACAGTCAGTACAGTTTCCGAAACTCAAACTGAAAAATTCATGTTTGCTTGAATAAAAAATAATTCTTTTACAAACATTACTTTGTACTTTCTTTGTTTTATCCTGAATTTTTTTAAATTTACAGTATCATTGTTACAACAACGACATAACTCAAAGAACAAAATTTTCCAGTTTAAATGTTTTGACTTGTTAAAATTTTGTAATTTAATTTTTAAATGCGATTTTGATGTAACGATTTGATTTACTGATTGTAGAGGAGTAAAAGTATCATTAGCTCTTCACTCAGCGCATTCAATATTCATCAGAATTCTCTTTTCCTTGCAAAAATTACAATTTTTGAGTTATGTCGTTATTGTAGCAAATAAGCAATTCACATATTTCACATTAGACAAGATCGATCTGTTATAATTGCATATGAACTGCCTTTTACAACAGATTTTATGTATGCCCTTTTGAGTGTTACACTTTGAGTATACAATTAATACGAAAATTAGTTATAGATTTCGTCACATAGCGCAACAGCTGTAACCCCGAGGCTATGCAACGCAAACAAATTATATTCCAGTACATCATCGAGCGTATCTGAAATTCTATTCGTCCAATAATGGCGTTTGCTTGCGCAACCAAACAACCCTCGCGTCTCGTTTCATCACTCTGTAACTTTCGTTACATGAAATGTGGCCGCTCCTCACTGTAAGACATATTCTTCGTAAAAAAAGGCGAGAAAAAGCTTTTCCGAATGAGCAAATGTTATTGAAACAGCAACTTTTCATTAAACTTTTATTTTTTAAAGATGTCTCTGCAGTCTTTTTTTACATTGAATCTTGGCACATCTCGTATTTACTTTCCATTTCGGCTTCGGTTTTCTAACAAGTATATCCTTATTTTCACTGCGAGTTGTCGAGGGTTTGCACGACGGAACTCTGACATTTCAAAATTTATTGTCTCCCGAGAACGCCGAGGGTGATTTGAGTAGAGAACAAACAACTGACAATACGCGCGTGCAAAATCTATTCACGTAGCGCCTTCGATAATTAAATCGTTAATTGTGACATTTCAATCAAATCTATTATTCACATCAAATTAAGAAACTAACAGAGAAATGAGGGACAATATATACTTGTAAACTTAATTGCGTTTTACTATTGTAAAATTCGTTATAGTGTAAAAGTTGTGGTTGTAAAAAATGGTTAAGAAAAATAATAATTGTAAATTGTATAATATAATTATACGTAATAAATTTATTTTAAATCGAATTTATACGCAACAAATTATTATCAACATTTAAAATTACAACATACAGAGATTTCTAATTTATATTTATCGATTAGATTTATTTCATATATATGTTGATATATTGTGATTAGTATCAATTTTTTGTATTATTTCTAATATACGATCGTATAAAAGAGTTTTAGCATTGATTGCCCACATGAAATCTGCGTGATTGAAGAGTTTATATGGAACTTTTTCGGTTAGAACGTTTGATAAACGTTTGCGAAGTTCATTTACATTCTGAAAAAATATAAAGAAAAAACAATATTAACAACGAGATTATTTAAACGTATAAAGAGTAGAAAATAAATCATCCGATTAGAATCAAATAAATATATCAATTATTTTTCTTTTACATTTTGCATTGCATTCAATCGAATTCTTTCATATTGTTAACAATTATATTATATGATCACCATTTCGTCATATTTGTGTAGAAATTCTTCCTTTGCTTTTACTTGTGACTAACAATTAGGCAATTAAAAATTAAAACTAATATTACTACCTGTTCTTTGGCAATCGCATCATTTGCTCCATAAAATAAAACGATGGGAGCAGTAATCTTTTTGAGATCATAACTTGGAGGCATTTTCTGTTTATATCGCTTATAATTTTCAGCTATTCCATAATCAAAGTTTCGAAAATCATCTGCAACAATCGTACATTTATAAATACTTAGCCAAAATTTAAAAGTATATTTGGAAAAAAAAGAATTAAATAATTATATACATGCGCACAATTATAAATTTGCAGAAAATTATAAATTTATATTTTTTAATGATATTTTAAATAGCGTGCGCGCCAGAAATGTTTTACTATTTTAATATCATACGTCAATTAGAATATTGCTTTATGCAAAAGAATACTCACTCGTACGAGCATTTTGATAATAATGCTCAAATGTTTGTACAGAACTACCGTCTGGACAATGAGAAAAGAATTCTGGCAGGCTTGTCTATGAAAGAAATAATTTATATATATAGATGAAAAACCCGAATATAACTAATTTAAGAAAGAAGATAAGAAGTAGATAAAGCCGTCACAATAAATTTATATAATTATAGAAAATTAAAAAATTCGTATAAAAAAATTAGTATAATTCGTATAAAAAATTAGTATAATAAAAGGTATTTAAAGATTTTAGAGAAATTGTATTACATTAGATTTTGTGCTATGTGATGTAACTTACAGTATTAAGTTGTGCTGGATCCGCACCGACCATTAAGAACATTCCAGTGACGCAAATACTCTGAGTTATCATATTATCATTACATAACATTCTTGCTAGCGTAACAGTTGTTAAAGATTGTGGAAAAACATCGTATATTTCATGCTTCCTCGTAATTTCCTGGAGCAAATAAAACAAACATTCAAATGTTAGTTCATAATAGCTAGCATATTAAGTAATAAAGATGATTTAATCTTCGAATGTGTATTTTAAATACAACTACTTATAATAAAAAGTCGCAGATTTTAATGTTTACCTTCACTATTGGAAAACTGTTAAGAATTTCGTTATATATAGGCGATATTTCCATCCAAAAAGCAACTGGAGCCAGACAAATAGCCATTTTTATTTTTATATTATATTCTGGTTTTGTTGACAGAAGAGCGAATAATATAGTAGTTCCCATTGAATGGCCGATATAGTATAAATCTTTTTGCCCTGTATACTTCAAGATGTAATTGAACATAGCCGGCAGATCTTTTGTCCCTACCTCGTGAAAGCTGAAAAATAAGAATTACTTACGATATTTTACAAGAAATATTTGCTCACTTTCTTTCTCTTAATAAATACAGGCAATCAATTTACAGAAAAGTGAGAAAAATTGTGTAACATGAAAAAATGTATGACCTTGCTAAAAAATAAAAATCGGGTAAATGAATACTATGGAAACGCGCGTTTAGAAAACGTGTTATAAGCATCCTTTCTTTATTTTTTTATATGCCTTTATTGCATTTTTCTTTAGAAATTCCTGACTTTATATTCGTATCATTAGATATATTTTATTCAATGTAAGTAACAATAAATTCATCGTCTCACTATTAATACATAAGTGTAGCATTCATTTTTAGACAGTAATTATTAAGTCTTTTCAGTGTAAAATAATTTTTCAAAATAATTTCTGTGTAAAATTTTAAAGAGTTAAATACCTATACTGCCAGAATTTGCGATCGTATGTCGTCATATTCACATGAGATCTACAGTAAGAATTTCCCCTCATGTTTCCAAACCATACATCATATCCTTGATCTGCCAACAGAAACGCTATAACAAACAATAACAAAAACTAATGAGCTATATGCAGGTTGTTCCAAACTCGGCAAAATATAAATCGTTATTTTTTCAAAAAATTTAAAATTAAATTTTTTAGCGTCAAAAACATTTTTTATATTTTTTAAAACTTAAGTTATATTTTACAAAACACATTTTTTAACTTAAAATTCATAAACTATAATAAATTATTATTCGGCACTAAAAACCGTTGTGATTGACATAGACCTTCTAATCTTGTGTTTTAAAATTCATATTTTAGTGATTAAAAGCTTCAAATTCTATTTAGTTCACATTAAAGGATAATTAATGTTTCTATTATTTCTATTATTTCTTCATCTCTTTGAAATTTAATATATTTGTGAAAAAATTTATCATTAATATTTTATAGCTCGAGTTTAGTCGAGTGCAAAAGTTTTCATGAGTTTTCAATAAACGTTCATAACATTTTCTAAAATGCCGAAACGTTTAATTTATCAACTTCTGTTGGAATTCATAGGTTGGTATCCACTAAATTGCGCATATTGTTATCATTAACATCAGAAGATCGTTCAGAGACTTGTCTTTGAGGTTGAAAGCACCTTGTTTAAATTTATCGGCCCATCTTTCGCAGGTTGGAATTAATCTTTTCTCTGATACATCATAAATGTTTTTTTTATGCTATTTCAATTTCGAATATTTGTTCCTCTCCGCAATTCATAAATTATTAATATACATATAAAACCTTACTTCATCTATCTTCACTTTTCTTTAAAAATACCATAACTTAATCGAATTTACCCAATTCTCTTTTTAAATGATAACTGATAGTGTTGCCTTTCTGATTATATACATATATAT
>QKQZ01045135.1:0-13737 GCA_003595255.1 Solenopsis fugax | reverse complement strand
GTGGTGGTGATGGTGGTGGTGTAGCGAGCGTCGGTCGCGGCGCGCGGACGTCGCCCCCGCGATACCCGGCACGTGATCGTCTTTCGTGCACCGGTCGACCCTCAAGGGGGACGATTGTCTTCCGGGCTGTCTTCGAACGTGATTGTCGCAATCGCGAGTGTGTTAGAGAGGAATTTCATCGCGGCGATTATATACGAAAGAGAGTCGTTCCCGTGGATCCGTGGCAGTATAGTCATCACCAATGAAATATTCAAATATTTCGGTATTACGCGATTCAAGCTCTATAAAGATGATTGCTCGATTACTTTTTCATACGCGACGCGGAAAGAACAATTTTACTGCGGTATCTAAAGGTTTAGCTAGATACAGATCAGAATATAACTTTATGTTGAACTATTAAAATAATTATGTGAGACGTCCAAGCGTCTGATGATACTGCTGCAAAAAGTTTTGACATTCTAGCAATCAGCTTAAACGTCCAATATAAATTTTTTAATGGTTCAATATAATTCTTTTCAGATCTGTTTTTCAGCAAAATTGTTCTTTCCGTGTATGAAGGACCAGTTTAAGGCAGTCATTTTTACATTAGGTAAATAAAACGCAGATTGAACGAATCATTTAATGCTAAATGTGCGGTGACAATAAACATCTTTATAGCGTTCCATTTATTTTGAGCTACACAGAAAGGACAATTTCACTGAAATACAAATGTGAAAATAATTATGTTGAATCAGTAAAATATTTCTATTGGACGTTTAAACTAATTGTTAGAATGTCAAAACTTTTTGCAGCAGTATCATCATGCTTGAATGTCTTACATTATAATTTTGATAGCTCATCATAAAATTGTTTTCTGATCTGTATCTATAGCAGCTAAATTTTTAGCTACTACACAGAGAGAAAAAATTGTAGTGGTGGCAACTATAAGGGGACAACCTTATACATTTTTTGTTAATATAATTATAATATATAGTTAAGTGAACTATATTATAGTTATTGCAACTAAATTAATGGTTAAGAGAACTAATAAAAAATAGTTGTAGTATACTATATAATAAAGTAATTACAACTATTTTTTTATTAATTTTCTTAACCATAAACTTAGTTACAATAACTGTAATATAGTTCACTTAACTATAAGTACATTATAATTATAATATATTAACAAAATTTGTATGGTTGTCCCCTTATAGTTGTCACCACTACAATTTTTTCTCTCAGTGTACAATAAAATTGTTCTTTCCGTGTATATATTACCGGTAATAAAATTTGTTATCTATCTGTATATTACCGTATCTTTCGGAGCATCCTTGCATTATGTTCGCGAAGACAATTCATGGAAATTGAAATATTAAAAATGCAAAAACGATAGCAACGTTACGGATACTTGCCGGTGATAGTTTCAATCGACGCACGGTTCTTTTTTTCCCGGCAGAGTAATTTTACCCTCTTTATCGCGACCCGAGAAGCTCACGAAAAAAATCGTCGGAGCCGTCACGCGAAACTTTACGTGAACCTTCATAACGCGGGGTGTCTGGCTTCGATTTTTGTCCCGACCCGAAAGTTCAACCGGAAGGGCAACGTACGCGGTAGTTTGGAAAGGGTTGATCGTGTGGAAGGCCAAGGGCGGTGCGAACGGACTCGTGGGAGTTGACGAGCAATCGGCCTTCGCTGAAATGAAGGTCTACAATATTCAGACGATATCTGCGACATTCAGGGCGCGTGTCGCGAGGGCGCGTTAATTCGCTGGACGCGGTCGTACGCGGAAGGAATTCCGTGAAAAATGCAAAAGTCTCTCGGATAGCGTCTCTCTTTTCGTCGCGCGTTTATCTCGCTCTCTACGATACGCGGAAACGAGTGGTAATCGAGGAACTTTCCCTCGTGTGTCCTAGGTGAGGGACGCGCTATAACTCGTGCGACAAGGATTGAGAGGATGGATCGAGGGGCGCGAGATATGATGGTGAAATGGTCGCGCGATATGTGTACGCCCGAGCAACGCCCGTTTTATCATTAAATACACCTCGTCGAATGCGCTCCATTGTTTCCGCACTCGCGTCAACTTGCGTCAACTCGGGTCAAATTGATTCGTCGATTTTGTTCGACGAACACTTCTGCACGCCTATCCGCGATATATTCGGTAATTCGGAACGGAGCTGTCGAATTCGCGGCTCGCTGTCACGACGCCGACCGTGTGTCTCGATCGATGTTTTAATCAAGAAAATAGTCCGAGTGAAACCGCGTATTTACGGTTTCGCCGGCGCGACGCTTGCGAAACGCGTGTGACGCGAAACACGGCAGAAACAGGATGGGAGATTTGCTCGTTGGAGAATAGGGTTAAAATCGACGTGGCATTTAAGCGTCGGTAGTTATTGTGCTATTTATCCGTGTCGCGCTACTTTGTTTTCCCCCTTTTTTAGTCGAGAGAAAAGGAACGAGAGAGCGAGAAAGAGAGAGATGTATTTAGCATCGAGATTTTATTCGCGTAACATTGCAAGTTTTTGCTTATTAAATGAAAATCATTTATAAATTTCTATATCAATTTTCTTTCAACGGAACAACAACAACCTTCCGTGAAAAACATCGTGTTTAGCATTAAGCTCGCTCGCGATATATATAACCACCTTTTTAAAGATTATCTGAAAGGTTAAAGAGATTATACGGAAAAGCTATTAAAAAATCAGCGCAATCCAAACGATGCCGGGTTACGCTCCCACGAGCGAAAGTAATTGGACGACGGGAGAATTTATATTTTGCATGAGAAAGGGGGGAAAAAAGAATTCTAAGACGCACACATACACACATACACACACACACTCTCTCTCTCTCTCTCTCCGCTTCGCCTAGTGTACGATGAACAGCCTTTTGATAAAACCGGCGTGGTTACCGAGAGCGCAGTTGCGCCGTGGTGGCAACCTGATTATTCATGTATTCGACTAGCAACTCCGGCAACTCTGTTTTCGATGCACGCTTTACACGCTGCCGAATACATTATGTGTCGCTCGCAGAGGCGATAATGCGCCGGGAAGATAGTACTCCGCTTCTTTTTATCCGTAACAAGCGTCGCCAAATTACTGGCGGTATCGTACCGCGAGTAGAGAGCACACAGAATATAGTATTTTATCTATCGGAGATTTCGCTCTCTCTTTCTCTCTCTCTCTCTCTCTCTCTCTCTTCTCTCTTTTTCATAATTTTGCCGTAATTTTCAGTGCCGCGCGTGCATATTTCATTCGTGTATTTTAAAGGAAGAGCGGAGAGTACAAAGAATAGATCTCTTCGTACGTTTGTACTTGGTATGGAAGAGAAGATTTCGTTTCGCGTCGAGAAGTGGAGAAAAATTTTTACGCGAAGAAGTCAATTTTCCCGGTTTCTAAATGGAATGGAGAATCGCGATAGATAAAACGATTCAATTGCGCGATGTATTTTTCATCGCTCCGCTGTTATTACGTGCCGCACCGAAATTTAATGAACATAGATATTAACGTCGTCGGGTCGTTTGCAGCGTACGTAGCTGCGGGAAAACTCGTCACACACAGCTTTTAATACAGTCTTGGTGCACATCGCGTCGTCGACCGTTTAAATGAGTTTATGATCGATTTATCGCTCCGAGAGAGAGAGAGAGAGAGGATTCTCTCCCAGGTTGAGGCGCTCATTTCGCCAGGAAAATTTAAGTACTGCACGTGTATACGCGAGACACGTATCACAAATTTAAATTCTCCAGAACGACGAACGAGACGAGGAAAGCGACGGGCGGCTGTGCTGCTGCTGCTGCTGCCGCTGCGCCTTTATTTTCACAAATGCATGCAACCTTCGATAAACGGTGATGGACTCGGTAACGAGTTTTACGCGAGTTACCAAAGTGATTATCACCGGCGGCGACAGTGGTTATCACGGGGCGGTCTTCGGTTTTAATTCGTTTCCCAACTTTCCGGTCGGTCGTGCGTTTTCCTTTTGCGCGGAGTGCACGAGTGTGTGCAAATGCATTTCTCATCGGGCTAAATTTAACAACAACGCCGCCGCTTCCGGCTGCCTTTTCCCCCGGCAACTTACGCGAGTCGCGTACGAGCCCGTTAGATTGTTTTTGCAAAATATCGCGAGGCGAAATTGCGGACAAGAATGGATGTGCACGCCATTTTCTCGCGGTGCCGTTTGTATTAATACGGGATTGCACGTGTCTCCCGCTGCGAGGAAAACGACATTTCCGCGCGACAGGTAATTTGCTATTCCGCTTTAGAATTAGCCGACTAATTGCCACGGGTTTCACGGTGGAGGCTCCAAATTCGAAGCTCTCTCGCGGAAACACAGCGCGTACACGTCGCGCGACACGTGTAACGTTGCGCAATGAGCTCACGGCGCTCGCTGATCTCCGCCACTTCCAGCTTTAGCGTTCGTCGTCGTATCTCGATATCAACAGATCGGTAAAGAGGGCGGACGGCGTGACGAAGATTCGCGTCGAGTCGTACTACTTTGAAAGTGCGTGACGATCGACGCGGACCACGCGAACTCCGAGGATATAATCGTCAGCTCGAATATGACATCGCAACTCCTCTACGCGTGGAAACTGAAGAAGGGCAACGCTTGCACGCGCCGTTCGATGCCGATCGGAAAACGGCGAGGAGAGCCAGTGCGAGCCCACCCGAGTGCGCGATCGGCGACAAACTTGATCGTACGTACGAAAATGTAAAAGAAGAGAAAAAAAAAAAGGGATTTTTGTCGATCTACGACCGTAAACGACCTGGAAGAATTCACGGAGGAGTGTAAGAGGCGCGCGAGAGTTTCGTTCGAATGTGGAAAAAGCGCAGCCAACATGTTCGCGTGCCTGTGGAATTTCTTCGACTGGTAAGACGTACATAAGACGCCGGCTATAAACGCGGAAAACGCTTATTCAGAACACCTGTTTCTTGTCCTTCCTTCTTCCAGTAATAAACCGATCGATCATTTTCTATTTATCCACTCTCGCCGTGATATCTCACACCTACATCTCGCATTTTCCGTACCTCGTGCACTGAAAACAAAGTCTGGTTATAATTACCAAATAGAGATGCCGTCAAAATTCGAGACTTCGAGAATCTCGTCTTGTCTTGTCTCGAATTCGAGACGAGATCGTGACAAGACTTTTGTATTAAGTTTCAAGACGAGACAAGATTTTGGACTCGAGATTCTCGAAAATCTCGAGTCTCGAAAAATTATAGAAATTGTTTTATTCTTTTGTAAAATATGTCTAAACTGATAGAAAAAATGAAAATGATAGAAAATAACAAAAATTTAATTTTAAAAAATCAAACATTGATAAAAATATATTTGATTATTTTCATAAAATGATTTTTTTAATTTAAAAATTATTTTAGAAAAATTCATAAGTACAATGCAATTACTATAACAATTTAAAATAAAGGTTTGAACGGGTTCAAAATTTTCAAGTTTTAAATAATAAATATAATTGTTTTCCTGGTATAGAGAGACCACATTAAATTATATAATACTTGATATAATTATTAAATCGAATAATACACGAATCATATTATTATTCAAATGTTTCATCATGACTCTAAAAAAAATTACATATCTGCATAATTTTTAAAAGATAGTCTAATTACACATATATATTTTAATTAAATCATAATCAAATAAATAATTGTAGTAATATTTATGTACAATGTACATAATTAACGAAATTGATATTGCCAAATTTACTGTTAACGTATTACATGTCGAGATTTTCGAGAATTTCGAGACAAGACAAGATCTTCGGGTTCGAGATCAAGACGAGAATATATATTTCGAGGTTTTTTTCGAGACAAATTTTCCAAAATCTCGTCTTGTTTCGTCTTGCGGCATCCCTACTACCAAATGTATAGTGAAATAGATTATCGATTAAATATTTTGTCAATATAACCAAAAATAATTTTATTTTACTAAATGTTTAGTAAGTATTATCAAATCTGGTATAAGTTTAAATATTTAGAAAAATAAAATTATTTTTGGTTACATTGACCAAATATTTAATTGATACTATTTCACTATACATTTGGTAGTTATAACCAGTCTTTTTTTTCAGTGTGAACTCTTTCGATTCCCTGCCTCCCTCCCGCTTGTCGGGAAGATTGGAGAATTTTAATTACCGACTGAAAGCGAATGTAATTAGAGCGAGCAGAATTAGAATAATGTCTCGGTCGATGATTGTATAATCGTGTTTCCATTAATGACGCAATGAGACATGACGCGATATTTTCGTGGCAGCTGGAAAACGTTTCCTCAGATCTCGGCGTTTATTAATTCGCGGAGGCGGAAACTGGCACAATGGAATCCCTTCGGCCGGCTGTAATTTAGCGTTGCATAATTCGTAGGAAACGGATTAGCGGACGCGCACGGCACAGGGCGATAAATCCTATCCTCTCCCTTTGTGCCGCCCTCAATTAGACTTATTAGTTTATTAGGCTATGTATTTTCTCGTCAGATTCGTCAAATATTCATCTTTCTCTTATAAGCTTTTTCTTGATTTATTGTTGTATATATTATACATTACAATTGTGTACTCTTCAAACGAATTGTATTCTGCTGCCGTGCTTCTTTGATGTCACTCCATCCATCTCTTCTTATCTTCAATTTACACGCGAAAGGTTTCGAGGTAGTTTAAATAAAAAAGGAGGTTTCGTAACGGAAGCATGGAGGTCCACAGTGCAATCGCGATATCGCCAGACGATTTGACAGAGCAAGTTCTGCCTTCGTCTTCTATTCTATACTTTTTACTTCCGGACAATTTTTAGTTATCCCTCTCTTTAGACTGGCTAGACAATTTTCAGTTATTATTTCATCATCCTAATGCTGCGTTCGTTATCATTGCTCGAAATAGACGTTCAATTGTGAATTTCGCGAAATTGGACGGAAATGTGTGCGAGATGCACACGAAAAAGGCATTATGACTGATTTATGCATGAAACACGAAGAGCATCATTTCTTCTCTCCTCCATCCGGATGATTGGACAAAGCAAATACTATTTTTGCACCTGAATATTTTGGTTGCATTATTGTTTCATTCAACGTTTCGAGAAACCGCTATTTTTTTATTTTTTTTTTAAATATTTTTTCTCTCTCTCTTAAAATCTGTAGGAATGTGAACGGGGTAAAAATAGCGCAAATTCTACGCATACCCTGTCTTCCCAACTTTCATCGCGAAAAACTCGATAAAAATGACATGCTGCAGAAAAATTGCAAGAATTTCCAAAGTAATGTTTATCCAAACCATCCAGTTTTATTCGTTCCAAAGTAGCCATGAGCGAATGAGACGTAAATAACGCGAGTGCTACGAGACGTGCTTGTCAAATTCAATCTCATCGAATTCGATCAAGATCAAATCCCGCGGGAAGATTGGGAGATTTTTCGACATGCCTTGTCGATTGCGTAAAGCGTGCTTTAAAATGTATTCTCGCGGCCGCGTACCCATAGAAACCTCGAATACCGCCAACAATGTCGAGAACGGATGTATTTCCTTACATATGAATAAGTTTGCCTTCAGCCGCGAGAATGTCCGAAAAAGCTCAAGCTTTTCTTCTCTCTCTCTCTCTCTCTGTTTGCATTTCTTTTTCTGTCTCTCTCGACGCGCCCGCAGGATGTGCACGCGAATCACTGCCGCGTCTATCTATACCGTGCATAAACCCGTCCGCTGTCGAGCTATCGCTTCGATACATCTGGGCTTTTTCATCTGGCTCGTAGTCGCGCGAAATGTATGCGAAATGTACATACGCGCCGGTGAAAATACGGTCGAAAGAGGTATCGGCCGAATACAGCGTGGTATCCGACGTGGGAAGCGAGGCATTGTAGCCTACGTCGCGATAAAGGGGTGATTGTTGTCGATAAGAGGAGCGACGGTGAAACGCGTATATGGGTCAAGTGGCCTCACGTATGCCTCCATTAAATTTGATTTTTGTACACATATTCCTGTCTGGTCTCTCTCCCAAATTAGGATTTATTGAAATTAATTGAGGAAAAAATTCTAAGCGTTTACATTAAAGAGACCGAAAAGTAATGTCACTTTTATTTGTAAAGTAATGTCACGTGTAATTTGGTAATATAATTTATTATTTATGTAATGTATTCATTATCATTTTCTATGATAGTCGATCATTTATTTATTAATTAATTTTTTAATTTCTTTCTCAAAAAAGCGGATCAAAAGCTTTGATTCTGTAACGTGACAGTGCTCAATCGTATATATAACGCAATAAAAAATTGGAAAAGTAATCCCTCATTCACTTCACCTATTTACCTCATTGGACTATCATCTTTTTCAATCATTGTATTCCTTACGAGGAAAAAACTTTGTTAAAAGCAAGTAATGTTTGAATTGCCTCATCCACGTTTTTAAATTGAAACTGGTTAGCTTCTTCGAGAAAGAAATTAAAAAATTAATAAGTGTATGACCATAGAAAATAATGATGATTATATATATTATTGAATAAATAAGTTATATTAACAGAACGTATATTATTTATATTATTTATAAAAATGATATATTTTCCGGTCTCTTTCTCTCTCTCTCTCTCTCTCAATATCATATAACACATCCTTATCCTCGCTTGTTTGATGCGTTTTACGACAAGTACGACAACCCTTGCGTCGGCAAACTCGCGATAAAATGCTCATCTGCGAAGCTCAACTGCTCGTATAAAATGAAAATTGTAACTTGACAAACATAATTCATTTCTTCGCTCTGTTTCCGAATTGTATTGTTATACAAGTCCCTTTGTGCGCCTTAGTAAGTACGCTCGCTTTTAAGCGCGTCCTTTTCCTACTCGCACGATGACAGCGATGGGATTCCACTGTTTTCACCGTACGGACTTTTCGCCATGATTATCGATCGGCCACCTAGGTCATGTAGCGAGGGATTGCACTCGCCGGGAAGACTTCGTTGCACGACTGCGACACGTGCGTTGCGTACGGCATGCGCAGTACATAAAGGTTCATTCACACACACCGCTGACGTGTTCGGTATAATGGTGTAACGGCACAATAGTGCGGTTCATTGTTATGATATTTTGCGTTTTGTTAATTCTCACGTTGCAGTACTTGAGCTCCTGTGCAACCACAATTCAGTGCGATTGTACTTATCGAGTTCAAAAAAAAAAATTATGTGTAAAGAATTACAAAAGAATATTGTGATGAAATTTTGATAATACAAAAAAGATAGGAATATTTACGATTCTGTATCGATTATATGACATCGAATAATACGCTGTGAAATGTTATTAATTGGAGGCTTCGAACGTGTAATTAATTACAAATGCGCTCAATTGTTGCATGGCGAAACGATGATATCGTTATATTGAAATCAGATACGAAGAGCCCAATGCAGACAATTTGCGATCTTTAATAGCATTGTTGCATTTGACACGAATTTCTGAATGATCGCGTTACCTTAATTAACGTTCAATTTATGATTTATCAGGCATTACGCAGACCATTCATAAAACAGATATGTAACCGCGTGCGCGTACGCAGATAATAAATTATTAAAAATAACAGCTTTGCCGCATATTTTATCAAATACAGAGATGAGGATCGAAAAGGCTCGAGCGAAAATCGACAGAGAGAAACGGGAAAGGGACGACTCGCCATTACCTCGAAAAGGGGATCTATTCTGTTTCAATTATACCCCTGGGATGCTGCGAGAGGAAATGACGTATTGATGTATATGGTACACCACGACCGGCAAGACGCCACGTATATCGATCTAATTCATGTAAACCATGTACACTCGTCGCTAGAATAGCGGGCTCGAAGAGCGTGTTGTAATAATTAACTCACAGCTCGCTGAGTTTACAATTCGCGTCGATATAAATAAATTTCAAATTTTCCGATTCTACAAATATATTGATTATATCTGTTTTAATCTCGATGTATTTCTGTAAGGATTCTCTCAATACTTGGAAAGGACGATTTGGCTGAAATATTTAAAAATTTAGCTAGATCTGATTAGCTAAAAATAATTTTATCGGATCCATCAAAATAATTATGCAGGACGTTGAAGCATAATGATAATTCTACAAAAAGCTTCGACATTCTAGCTACCAATTTGAACGTCTTAGATAATCATTTCAATAGTTCAACCAAATTATTTTCAGATTTGTATCTATTTAAATTTTTAGATACTTTAGTAAAACCGTTCTCTTTTTTCCAATATAATGACATAAGAAATTAAGAATCCTGTATTTAGTCTTTTTTTTAAATATAATTTATTATTCATAAAAATCCCGCATTCTCTCACTGTCATCATTAAATAAATTCTTGATAAAACGACTTTTATAAATTCAGAAATGTTAAATTAGGTAGAAACTCATCGATATTAAAAATAAAACAAAGAAAAATAAAAGAATCATGTGAGTCAACGTTAATTCACATAATCTTTTTATTTTTATTTGTTTTATTTTTTAGTTACTATTTAAAGTAATAAACATTTTATGCATTACATAAACTATTTAATCCACGAATACTGGTGGGAATTTAAAAAAAATCTCCGTTTTGAAGTAAGGAGTTTTCACGAAAAGTTTATAACCGCATCTTGTTGTCGTCTCATTGAAATTCATACTATTTCTCCTACCGCGTATATCTCTTCCGAAAGAAGCGTCTCATGTAATACTGGTTAGCCGACCTGTAAGCTGCGAGATAACTTTTAGTCCTGCAATCAATATTCAGCGGGGAGCTTGACAAAGCAACAGGATGCATCCGCTGGGAAGTTAACATAAATTTACCAACTAATATCCCGTCTTACACCATTAAACCCGGCATATAAATTAGCTTTGGCGCACGTTTATTTCGCTTCCCCATAAATTTCATATCGGTTGATTTCCTAGTAGCCCAACCGTTCCCCGACAGTCATTCCCGCGAGTCACTCAGCACTCACTCAGAGGCGAGTATATTCGACCGATAAATTTCTTCGACGGCGATAAACCACGGACTGTGACTGCGGAAAAGGCTGAAGACGAGAAAGACGAGAAAAAGACGGAGGTGCCGGAAAGGACGAGGGGAAAGGACGAGCGGAAGCAGCTTTATCGACTAGTCCCGGTCTGTATTGGGACCTGCACAGATACCTGCAGGAGTCGTTCGCCATGTTCGTCCCACTTGTACGTGCTTCGCGACGACAGTATGCTCGCAATGCTGCTTCTCGCCAACTTTCGGGAATTAAAAACGAGAAGAGAGAGAGAGAGAGAGAGAGAGAGAGAAAGAAAAAGAAAAAGGAAGAAACCGCGGAACGGCATGTAAACTGCCGGAAGAAAGCAAGCTGGGGAAGCAACGCGTTTTCATGGAGCTCATACTCGGGAGGATCTTCTTACGTTCTTCCAATACGAAGCACAACAAGACGAGCAAGCACTTCGTCAGTTTACGCGAGGAGCTTTCATCCAGGATCCAAAAATATTTGCGAGTTTCCGTGAAGAGGCCTTTCATGCACGTTTGTAGCCGTCACTCCTTTACCCCTTTCGTTCAAATCCTTCCTTCTAGCCGCAAGACTGCCTCTGGTTTTCTATCTCTGAGCTTTTTCTTCTCGCCTACCTTCTGTCTTTCCCTTCCCAAATCAACCACGATGAATTCGATCGCGATTAAATGTCTACATTGTTCGTATATGTACTACGTCTGAAGATGACCTGATAGCGAAAAGGAAACGTACAAGTTTGATACATGCATTCGTTCGTGAAAAATTTAAATAGATTGCTACCAACGCGATAAGCTATCAATTAATTTGGCTGCATGTCTTCTAAAATATTCACGTTATCGCTTGTATATTTGTCTACAGCGAAAGAGAGATATATTTATATATACATATATATAGAATCTCTCACGTTAGTCTGTATATATAAATATATATAATAGGTTTACTCGTGTTCATTCAAATGATCGCTTCATGATCACGGTCGAGGTCTCTGCATTCATACGTAACCTGCACATGCTAATTTTATCTTGACCTTCTCGCGGATGCTGCGATTCCTATCCGACAAGGTCGTCCAGGGGAGGGGAGGGGGGAGAGAGAAAAAAAGATCCGTTTATATAGCCGACTTTTATATATTACCGCGTCTCCCTCTTTCGTCCATTAGCAATTTATCGACGTCCAATTATTCGCGACGCTTCTTCGCATCTATTTCCGTAGGATATCGATTCCGATGCTTTCGACACGAATTTCTGGGTCAAGTGACACGGTGAACTTAAGAGATCGCGAGCGTTACGTTGCAAGGCTAACGCGCAAAGGAATAAATTCTCTCCGATGCTAAAAGTATCCGGAAACACAACTGCGGCTGGGAATAACGTTTAATACGCACAAACGATATTTTAATAATGTAATTGTTACCGCGGATTTGTATTTAATCTGGGGCGCCGTGCATAAACCGGTGGACCGCATTAAACTCTCATTTTCAGACCGTCAGACCGTCGAGAGCGGCTGCCGCATGCGTTTTTAATTGTCTGCTTTACTTTGCTCGTCTCGTCACGTTCAGCGTTATATTCGAGCGTAACTACTCTAATTTCATTACGAGACGCGCGATGCGCGGTAGTGTCGTATTACGGTAAATATATGCCTGTAACATGAATGCTGTAATAAGCGTACAAGGAACAGCGGAAGCTTTTTCTACACCGCTTTTCACACCGAGTGTCCCAAGCATACCAGAGATTCTTTGATATGTTTGCCTCCGGTTTGCAACCGGGGTTTGAAAACATTTCGTACGATTCTCCTTCGCGCGTCGCAACGCTTTAATATCTATCATCAGACTTTTAGGTAACATTTTTAGAGTTAAAATGTGTTAAAAATTCAAATATTACAAACACAAATTTCATGAAAACGCGTCAGAGCACTTCCATCTTATTTACTTATTTTTATCCGATATTGAATCTGCGAGAAGATGGAGTCGGGAAATTGAAAAAAAAAAAAAAAAAACTTTTTTAATTTTTCTAATATCTGCTGGCTTGCAATTTCTGGAACATCTCGGACCTCTATAAACGCGGTAACTGCCAGAATGTGTGAAGCGACAATCGCGGCGCCAGCGCGAATTTTTCCACTATAAGAAGCGTTCCTAGTAGAAAAGGTCGGTGCGATTGATATCGCGTGGCGTATGGACGTGTGCCGCATTCACCGCGCGCCACCGCGAATAAACGAGTGTATACGCCGCGCTACATCAAAGGGTTAGATCGTGGCGCATCGCACCGCATCGCGGCGACCCAATTTCGGTCGCCGCGTGCGCGAACGTTAAAGTAAACGTGCGACGATGCATTTTGAGTACACCCTCCGCGCGACGCGACGCTCGTTTGTATCGCAGACGATCGGTTTTCCCGCTGCGGCGGCCGCCTAATTCGGCATCGCCGGGTGTCGCGTGTCCGCGAACGCTTCCACAGCGATTCGCCGTACGATACGAGTCACTTTGCATTCTGTTGCAACTAAAAATTACAATTGCTTTTTCTCGAATATCCGCGAGATAACAACGTTTACGATTGCTTGCGATTCATCTTGAATTTGCGACGTACGCGGTTATTTTCATTTCTCTTTTACATGATCGTACAATTATATTTTTTAATAGATTATTACACTGAAAGAAAAATTTTTTAATGAAAAAAATACATTTTCTTAACTCGTTACGGTCACCAGGCGTCCAAAAGACCCCACGCTAACTTATAAATAAAATTCAATATTTTTTTAAGAAAAAAAAAATGTATTTACCCTGTTTTGCGTCTTATAACTCATCTCTTTGATTTTTGTTAAAA
>QKQZ01045122.1:0-13249 GCA_003595255.1 Solenopsis fugax | reverse complement strand
CGTCATTCCTCCCCGTCTCTGCCCTCTACAACCTTCCGCTCGCCATATCTACCGGCCGAGTCTCATGCCAGCTCCAAATGTCTGTCCAGTGTCCGCCACTACTACTGGCCAAGTAAGTTTCGACCTCGAGGCGATCAAGCTCAGGAACACGTATCCACGACGGATCCACGGATCAAGGGACCGAGATTTAAGGGCCGCTCTTTGAAATGCGACTGCTGGTCATCGGTTACGGTATCGAGCGCCAACAATCAGGGAAAAAGCTCGCTCGGTCGTCCTCTACTTATATCACATCCGCTATAAATTCGCCAACGCAATTTCTCTCAAGTTTGGCCGGTCGTTCGGCGCGCGCGGGCGCGGGAGCGAATCTATGAGGTAGTCGGATTCGGGTTCTCAGCAATTAGCCTCACGGGAGTTCGAGAGTGGTTCGAAGGTGGTCGGTACCAAGGTGGCCGGAAGGAGCCAACAGCTTCGGTCCTTCGACAGCGGGCGAGTCGGCAAGGTTCGCCGGTGGCGGCGGCGGCGTTACCCCCGCTCCATCGACGTGGTTTTAGTGTCTCGGGGAGTAATAACGTCTCGGGGTGTAGATTATACGGTGTCCGGCCAGGAGCGGGCGAGTGCCCAGTTGGGTCCTCCGATGATGCAAGGTCCCCCGGTGCCACCGCCGTCCGGACATATATTAGCATTCTAACCAACCATTATTATATGCCTGGTGAGCCGCGTTGGGCCGAGAGAGCACTACCAACGCCCGTGTTGCGTACTTGGACCAAGTTTACCAACAATTCACCGGGGCTCGCGCTCTATAATGGCCCCACGGCTGCTTAATTTATCGCGGTCATAATTAATAGCTTTGTAATTTTCATACAGCCGTACACGGGCCGCGTCGCGGAATTTATGGATACGTTTTCGTTCGCGATTATCGATTTCACGCGTGCGCGCGACCGCTCGCGCGTGCGAACTCGACGACGGACGGTTAAATCGTCGACGGCCGACGGTCGACGGTCGCGCGATCGTTGGGCGACGACGAGGCCCGTCGAATTTTCCCCTCGACGGACTTGATCCGAGCCATGAATGTGTGCGACGCTCATTTGTCGGGGATAGGGTGACCGCGTGCGAGCGTTGAAATATTTATACTGTTATTGCCGCCATCGCGCTTCGCTACCGTTCGCTCGTCTCGGAAAAACTTGAATTGCGTCGGGCGCGACGAGGAGACTTTTATCCGCGTGCGCGCTATACGACCACCACCGATTATCTCCGTTTACGCAGGACGCAGTACTACGAAGCAGCGTAGAGAAAATTAGGATCAAGGTCGTCGTCGTCGGTAAACGCTCGACGCCGGCGCTCGTGATGGCCGGAGTCGGTGCGCGAAAATTTATTATTAAATATCCCTTTCGTCCGGTAAGTAGCTCCTTCTTTACGGCGCTTAAATATAAAATAAGTAGACGGGTGCAGCGGCAAGGTGCTCGCCACGATACCCGGCTGACTTGTGGCTCCATTAGCGCCCCCGCCCGGTAACGTATAGCATAATAAGAGTTTATGTGTCAGGTTGATGCGCCAGAAGGCTGCCAGACGAACTCCGCGGCATAGGAACTGTTATATTTTCATTATACCGCCGTGGTCGTAACGAAGGGTGCCTTCGATGAATCCTGGGGAATGGCGCCTCGCCGCGGTTATGGAGCTCCCTCGGTATTTAGATTCTTCCTCGCGCACACCATTTTTCCGGAAGTAAAACTTTAGTATGACTTAACTTCCGTTTAAGACTCCGATTAAGCTTTTTTCAATGTTATGTATTATCGCTTTATAAAATGCTACGTTGTTGGAGCGAGATTGGCATATTTATTTGAAATAGCAACAACGCGATTCATAAATTATTGTAGTTAAATAATACTTATGGGCAGCGTCTAATTAGAAGCAAAAATACGCTGCACACACGTGTGATTGTATTACATTCCTTGGAGAAAAAGAGAAGTTGCGAGACGGCTTTTAACTTAAATTTCGTCCCCGTTTTACCGCCACGGTCATGAAATACGTTTCGCGTCCTGCACGTCGGAGCAAGAAACTTACCTCCCATGGGGGGAGCTAGCCGTTATCAATAACGATCCATCATTTTGTAGTGTATCATTTTGACGCACGAGCCTATCAAACGGCCGCCGCAACGTCGACAGCATGCTACAAAACCGGCGCGCGTTTTACGCACACGCGCGCGCGTAATCGAACGTCTCTTCATTCGTGGATATCGCCGACACGCTCGTCTACACGCAGACCGGGCATTATGCAATCTTGGGGTAAACTTAGCACTTAGAGAGGACGGGGAGTTAATGCAACATCGTCAGGCAACGACGTCGGTGGAAGGACGACGCGATGGGCGGCGGTCCATAGCCCGAACTCTCCCCGGGCTCTCGGTGGGGTGGGTGGCTTCCAGACCAGGATGTATCCGTCCACCTAGCCCCTGTAAGCCAGGCGATCCTCCCCCTCCACCTCGTCCCTGCATTTTGTCCCTCATTCGGTCCGGCTTCGGCCTCGCACCTATACCCACGCGAGAACGCCGCGATGGCCCCTTCACTATAGACACCATAGTTGCGGCTAGTTGGCCGTCACCTCTGCGTCGACGCTCCCTTGTCTCTTCGACTGATTCAATTTGCCCGCCTCGTGGCTGTTTAATTACTGGCCGGAGAGTGGACCGTGGCCGAGCAAGACAGAAAGGCCGGCCGTCGGTGGAAAAGGGGTGAGAGAGCGGGCTGTGAGCGACAAAGAGGAGGAAGACGAGTAGCGAGCGAGCGCCCACGGGAAAAGAAGGACGGAGAAACGACGGGATGGACGACGAAGAAGGAGGAGGAGAAGGAGAGAGTCCACTCGAACTCCACGCGCGCACACACCACTGACAACCCCGTCTACCGGTGTATTGGTGCCGCCGGTTCCGCTGCCACTAAGACACTAACGGAATAACGGCGCTCGCCGGTGGAGATTGTTGTTGATGCTAAAGTAACGGGCAGCCCTGAGGGGTCGCCGCTGCAGAGAGGACGAGAGAAAGGAGATAGAGAGAGAGAGAAAGAGAGAGAGAAAGGTAGATCGCTCGCGCGTGAGAAAGAAGGAGAAAGAGAGACAGTGAGACTAGACGGAGAGCCGTATGCGACGAGAGAGAAAGAGAGAGAGAGAAGGATAGAGCGAGAGAGCTGACCGACGGGGGTGAGGAAGGGGGGTTGGGTCAACCCTGCGACGTGTCTTGCAAACTGAGTGTACGCCGTCTACCCTTCTCTCCCACGTACCGTCCGTTCGCCGCCCCCGCATTCTCGAACTCGACGATGTCCTCCAGCTTTACGGTCGGTTTGGAATACGATTTTACTGCTATCGGATAAAGAGGCCGCCGCGGGAGCGTCCTCTAAATATCGATGGTCCGGCGCGAACGATCTGAAAGAGAACGCTGGCCGGCATAGCCGCCTTTTATAGCGGTGGCATCGTCGGCGTCGATCACGTAGAGGAAATACCTGGGCAACGCCTGAACGTGTACCGCTGGCGAAGTTTTTCAACCGAACCAGACGTGCTGTCGTTCAGAATTAATGACTTGTTCAGGCTTTCCTTTTTGCACCTCCGTTTTCGAGCGAAGAAAAGGCTTAAATATTAAGAAAAAAAAAAACAACAGAGTAAATGATTTATATCTGCTAAGTATATAATTTATAATTGTAACTTCGGTGTGCATAGAGATAAATTACATTTATCAATGCTCAAGTGTTCAAGTTTTTACACATGTACACTTTATGTCCTGAGCGCGAAAGTTTGTGAAAGTTTCACTTTTCAGGCGGACAATATGCCGAGATGCATTCAGGCGGTCCACATGCAATTGTTTTTGTGCGCACGCGCGCGCGCATCGCGCGTCTTTTAATCTAAATAAAATCTCCCGTCTTAAAGATATTATCGGCCGTGTCGTAAATCACGGTACAAATTACTGGGTTAAATTAACAGACAAATGACGTTTCAGCGTGGATACGAGAACGCGGAGCAGGGAGGTTAATAAGAATGGTTAATTCGTACGCGAAATAAATCGTATTTTTATTGACAGCCGCTGAGCGAAACGCACGCGCGAAAGTTTCCGCGCGGCGCGGCGCATCACGCGAATCCGTCTCGACATGTGGTGTTTAATAATAATCTCTCGGGATAAAATATATCACGGTATCAGACGCTTTTACGAGCTATCGTCTTACGTGGCGTAGACGCGCGCTTCCCGAGGGCGACCTTGTACGGCGGAATGCGAGACGCAAATTTGTCGAGCGAATGCAGGCTGACGTCAGCGGTGGCGTTGCACCCATCCATCGAAGGAAAGGAACGGACTTAATGGACGCACGGATGGACGGATGGACCGTAGGCACGCGGAGGCGAACTTCTAAATTTACACCGGGCACCATCTCGCGCCACATCGCGTATATCTCTATTATAAGACGGCCATAAATTCAGGGGTTCATTATCATAAATTGGAGCGCCATCGGGTCGTGCACGTCAGCGACGGAATGCCCCGCGAAACGGAATAGCGTGTACTATAATAAAGCTCCCGGACTCTTTACAATAGCTCTCTTTCTCCGATCGTGGATATGTATCCAAGGTCATTGGTCCCGGTATAGACCGAATCGATATGCTCTTGAAGAAAATTAAGTCTTCTCTTTATCTCGCCGATGTGTTTCCAGCAAACCCCCCCCTCCAACCCCCTCCCCATCCTTCCTGTTTGGGAATTGTTTTCCGATCGGATTCATTTGTTCTCTTCGGCTCGTGTCAAGTCTATCTACTCGTCAAAGTTGCCCGCCTCACTCAGAATACTCGATTATGTTGCAATATTTCGTATAGTGGAAAATATTTTATTATATATCGTTTTAAAACGAGATAGGAAGAATCTATTTTTATCTTGAGATATCTATTCGTGCTCCAAATGCTTAAACGAAAATATTTCTCGTATGAGATGTATAGACTTTTATTTAAAGCAGATTAATAGCAGAAGCAGATATACAAAATCGTCTTCGATACATTTATATTTCAAAATTCAAAAAAAATTAATACACATTAGCTGGAATGGTAGTCCATCTATTTTGACAAACTTATGTAACCGCGGTAGAAAATTTGTTACGAGTTTCCGTTCGTATATCTATCTCGTACGGTAGGTAGAAAATACAGCCGTACAATCGGAGACTTTGTATCTCTGACAGGAGACTGTGAATTAATTTACGAGCAACAGTTCGGTCAAAAGCGAACGGAATCAAGAGCGCTTCAGAAAGGTAGTATTCATCTTTCTCCGAAGGGTTGCGTATCAAAGCGAGAATTAATCTGCCCGCGGCGCGCGAAAACTCGTGACAACTGCGCCCGCGATTGATTTACGTCGTTCACGATGTTTGCAAATGACTTCTGAGCAGATGCAGCCTCGGACAGTTATTGCCACTTGGTCCGTATTTCCCGCTCTTTCTCTCTTCCCCCTCCCTCCCCCGCCCCCTCGTGTCCGGCGTCCCTTTCGTCTTTTTCGCATGCCCGCGAACGCGTCTTGTTCCGAGACCCTCGACGTTTATGACGTTACACAACAGTAATTCTGTCGTTGTCAAGGTATGTGGCAAAGGGACAGAAGCTCGAGCAGAGATGGCCGCGAGAGTGCTCGTATCCGCGATGACAGAGGTACGAGTGGTAATCGAGAAGTCTTTATTTATTGCGACGCTGAAACTAGAATGATGACGTGCCGCGAAAGCGTACCTTTCATCCGAATGCATTATTTATGCTTACTTTTTCATCCGACGATGTTGCAGCGGTCGAAAATAGCATTTCTACTGTTATCGCAAATAATATTCACATTATGTATTTAAAAAAGTGGCAGTGCTATATCGGAAAGAAACTAAACTTAAATGTTAAAGTTACAACGTAATATTGCGAGGAGGTAACCACTAGCTAAATGTTGTCCTACAGATTACATGATTTCATTTGATTTCATATGATTTGATCTGATTACAGATGATTTCATCTGATTGCAAATAATTTCATCTGATTGCAAATAATTTCATCTGATTGCACAATGATTTTTCGTGATTGCATATGTAATTATCAAATTTCTTGTGATTAAAAATGATTTTATTTGACTAGAAACACCATTATTGATTGCTAATTTCTTTCAAATAAAATTAAATTGAGGGGTAATCACTCAGAAAATAGGTATACACCTGATTGCTGACTTCAAGATTTTATTGGAATTCATTATGATTGGTAAAAGATTTTTCTAAAAAAAAGGTTATAAAAATTTTTAATGATTTTTTTTAGGAACAGCATGAAAAATTGATTACAGAAACCAAAAGCTTGTACTGATTTCATCAAATTTCATGATGATCATACATGATTTCGTTGTAAATATTATAATACACATAATTTCCAATGATTACACAGAAATCCAAAATAATTTCTGCTGATTTACATATGATTTCTGGTGATTTCATCTGACTTCATGATTACATCTGATTGCAAAATGATTACATGAGGATTTCATAATGATTTCATAATGATTTCGGAGACACTGTCCCACAACTACATTAAGTGGTTACCCCGTCGATTTCTACTGTTATCGCAAATAATATTCACATTATGTATATAAAAAAGTGCCAATGCTATATCGCAAAGAAACTAAACTTAAATACCAAAGTTACGACGTAATATTGTGCCCATCTGAATAATACTTCAAGATTTTGCGAAAAAAAAAAAAAAACGTAGAAATTTAAACAGTTAATAAAAACTTGGAAACTTGTTCGCGGAGCAACGTTTGTTCCCGATATTTTATTAAACGCGCCGCACGGGCGAGCACCTTGAAGCGAGAAGATCGAATATGAATATAGACGTGGATACTGGAACGCCGCGTTGCTCGTCGACGTAGATCAAAACAAAGCGGGTACGTGTCCGTGGGCGCAGATGCAGGTGCAGCCGACAAGGCGCGGCGAGTTGCACGTGTGTCGAGGTGGACGTGGGTTCGCGGAAGGGCACGTATATGCCCTGAACCTTACAATGGCACTCGAGTAACGAGGATCTCGCCTCGTCAGTCAGCCTGAAAAATTCCTCGGCCCGTTTGCCGCTGCGCATTCGCACGCGCGAGAGAAGGATATCGTCTCTCGTCTCTTTGCGTCTTCCCGTGTGTACGTGTGTGTTCGTCGGCAACGCGTACGCGTGTATTTTATGTACCTCGCGCGTGTACAACGGACGACGATGGTGATGGTGGGCTGTGCGGTGTCGGTGGTTGTTTGCAAGGGGGAGTCGCCTCGGTCGCTTCGGCGCTGGGCAATAAAGTGTGGCCTCGACGAGAAAGCTCACGTGTTCACGTTTAGCATTTATCGAAATCCCGTGCGCGAGATCGTAACTCGAAAGTGCAGGCCTGCCTGCGTGTCATGCAGATAGGTTTAAAAGCCGAACGTGCCGCATTTACAAATGCGACTCTCGCGCTCTTTCGCTCTCCCTTCGCTCTTCTCTCCTTTCGCCCTCACCCACCCTCACCCCCCTCACCCCCTCTCTTCCCCTCGTCGTTTCTCTACGGCGAAACGCTCGCGCCGGCCTTAAGGTGGTTTTGTCGTCGGATTCGTGCGCTCGTCTCCGTCGCGTGACACGAGCTGGAAAAAAAAGTTCACGGACCCGTGTACACCCTCGCGGTACGCAACCGTGAAAATTGCGCGGACGCCGGAAAAACGCGGTAATCGGAAACGCGGCGGCCCGTCGCGCGTAATTAATTCTCAGCTCTTGTCGAGACGCGTGTCAAATAAAACCGCCAGCGATGATTGTATTTAGTGACCAGGATGGAATGTGCGTACTAACACCCCGATAGGCACAATAATAGCATCGAGAATTGACGAAAATTTTGCAACAATTGCGCTAAGACGTTTTACGTCATGACGCAACAGTTTTGCCGAAAGAAAATTTCTAAATAGTATTTGCAAAAAATTAGACAAATGGGTCTAAAGTTTGAGGTATAAATATTTTATAATTATTTTAAAAGCCATTTGATTATTTATTTAAAATGTTAAATGTGTAATATTTCATGTTGCAATATTTCTACATTTAAGAATTTTGGAATAATTATGCATTTTTGTAAGCATGAATTAATCATATTTCTAAATATTTATACATGATATAGCTATAATATTTTTTCAATTATTAAACAATTTCTTTCCAAATTTAATTTTGCAAATATATCATTAAGATGAATCGACATAGCTTTGCCAAAATACTATTTTTAAAATTATACACGTAAACAGTAATCAATATTTTATAAAAGTCAAGATTTCTATTTTATATACCTACACTGAGAGAAAAATTGTAGTGGTGGCAACTATAAGAGGACAACCATACAAATTTTGTTAATATAATTATAGTATATAGTTAAGTGAACTATATTTTAGTTATTGCAGAGAACTAATAAAAAATAGTAATAGTATACTATATAATATAGTAATTACAACTATTTTTTATTAGTTTTCTTAACCATGAACTTAGTTGCAATAACTATAATATAGTTCACTTAACTATATATTATAATTATATTACCAAATTTATATGGTTGTCCCCTTATAGTTGCCACCACTAAAATTTTTTCTCTCAGTGTACATAATTGCAAATTTACTTTTTATGCAAGATTTAGTGCTATACTCGTAATTTAATCAATGTTGTCTTATCGGGGCAGATTCTTGCATAAATTCCTTGCCAGTGTTTGCCATTATCTATATAAAATTATCTAGATGATCATCTAGATAAAGAAATAACTTCATCTTATCTTTATCTAGATTATTATAATGTACATTATCTTCATCTTTATCTTAGATAATAAAAAAGTTATCTTTTTTAAATTATCTAAGATAATGTGAATAACGAGAATGAAGTATTTTGTGTTTAATAGCCTCAGCCTCCAAATTACCATTTATCCTAACAGATTTTGTCAAGAATTGCAAAATTACCAGTACTGAAAATCTATAGATAGGTACGTAATGTGAACTATAGATTTTTAGTATTGGCAATATATATCGAAACGCAGTTCAGATCAACAGTAGTACAATATAAAAATTGTTCCAAAACTATAAATTCGAAAACTTACAACATATTTTCTCAGTCATTATATAATGTGAATTATGAGAAATATTTTTTGTTAGTATAATTATTTGAAGAACTTTTGTTTTTAAAAATATTTAGAAATAAAAATATGAACATATTTCATATCCTAAATTATTTTTTGCCCAATAATAATATTATCTGAAAATTATCTAGATAAAACTATATATATTTGTATTTTTTATCTAGATAAATTAAAATTAAATCATCTTTATCTTATCTAAGATACATTTACACGTAAATTATCTTTATCCAGATAAATTTTAAGTTATCTAAGCGCAATACTGTTCCTTGTAAATATTGCTCGTCAAAGGAGAACAGTATTCGACGAATTTTGGATAGGGAGATGGACACGTGCGACAAAAGTCAAATCACTTATTCCTTACGAGAAAGCGGCGTAAAAAAATCGACTTGTAAATTACTTGTCCATCACGGTCGTCGACGTAAAAGCTTCCGGCCACCGGAGAAGTCGTAATGCTCAATCGTCCGTCCAGGAGCGCTCGCGCGTAAATCTCTTGCACGCGATACGGAAGTCACGAGTCTATAAAGCGCCGTCAAAGGAAGAAAAGAGCGAACAGGCGGGGGAGGGTGACAGAACCGCTGAAAAGAAGTCTCGGAAGAAGGCGAGGCAAGGGGACCTGGGAGGCCGTCGACTGCGTGACGAGCGGGGATAGTCAGTCGTGTGCGGGAGATATGTGCTCGCGCGTGAGCGTGCGGGGTAGCGGGAGGGAAGGGGAGAGAAAAGGCTGCGAGAGGATGGGAGAGTGAAGGAGGCGCCGCCGCACACGTATACATCCGACAACAAAAAGGGATCAATCCGCCGCTGGGTCGGAGGAAACATAAATCGTGGCGGCGAGACAGTTTTGGAGGGCGAACGGCAAGCGGGCCCGGAGAAGTAGCGGTGTGATACAAACAAGATCCACTCGGCGACACGAGGCGGTAAATATATCGGGCGCGGCGAGGGAAAGATGGAATAAGTCCGTAAAGAGAGATAAAGAAGAGCAGGGGGGAGGGGGCGGGAATGCGTCGGGCGAACAAGGAGGGAAGGACCCCGGGCGGGAACAGACTCCGATACGATGAAGCGCGGGAAGGTAGTCGATGCGAGAGCATCCGCGGCATCCCACTGCGAGCCCTCCTCTTCGCTTCTCTATACCCGCGCCTCCTCCTCCTCATCCTCTCATTCTCCTCCTACCACATCGTGCTCCTGCAGGAACGTTTTATTTCACGACACGACACGACTGAGAGACAAGTGACCACATCGAACTGTCGTATTTCGAGCTGTCACCTGTCGAGGAGCAACGGGTTTCGCTCCTCACGGAGAAGTAACGCGACAGCGGCCGGAGGGAGACGAGGGATGACTTCTTTGCGCCCGTGCAAAAATAGCGCGCGTGCACCCGTCCCTCTTCTCCCTTTCCGTGTCCTCTTTTGTCGTGGATGTCTCCGAGCGGAGATCTCTTCGGGGCCACCGTGTCAGAAGACGCGTGGGTCCACTAAGTGTGTCACAATGCGTCTCTCTGTGATGATGTCGCCGTTATCATCCATAGGCGTGCGACGAAAATTTTATCGAGTCTAATTGCTACCGCTCGCACGACCTTCGTCTTGTATGAGCTGCTGGCAGTAGGCTGAAGACCCGGAAATGAGTTTGCAATTTGCGATAGAGAAATTGAAAATTTGTGAAATGTGTTCTTTGACATATTAAAAAAAATAACAGTAGTGTTCCTCGAAAACAAACTTTTATATACATTTCTCTTATAGCAGAAAGATACAGTTTGACTAAATAATATTTTTAGCAGCGCATATATAATATCAAACTTACGATATTCGTAATAGAAACAATGCATTTTTACCCATAGTTTATACGATTGGGTCATTCGTATTCTGCGCAATTTTTTTTCTTTCAAACATTAGGAGTACTGTAATTAATTATAATTTTTATATACAATTTTTAAAAATACAAGTATAACCTTACAAATACTTTCTAAAGACATTAAAGTATATGTAAGAATTACTTATATGGGTATTTTATTCTTAAACGCGAAAAAAGTTATCCTATTTTTGCGAATTTTTTTAAAGAAAACTGCTGCACATATTTTTCTATACTTTTACACATCTACTTGTACATATCTACAAATTTTGATATGACTAAATGTTTATTAGTTTTTATGTTAAGTCAATTTAAAACAAACCCATTTTTCAAATTGGCTGGCATGATTTTTCAAAAATTACTGAAGTTATCAACTTCAACTTTTGCGTATGTGTAAAATGCATGTGTCTGTTTATATTCTAAATACATGACTTTGTCTGAGCTAAAATTATTGTAATAAATTAACTATTTTTTCATGTTAAATTCGATTAATTTTACTACAAAATCAATACTTGTTTTTTAAAATTGTGCCATTTCAATAATTTGAAAGATTTTTTATTAATCCCAATTCAGACGATAAACAGACAATATTTTACATATGCGCAAAAATGGAAGTCGATAGCTTCAGTAGTTTCTAAAAAATTGTATCAGCCAACTTGGAAAATCTGTTTGTTTTTAAAACGTGACATAAAAACTACAATAGCACACACACACACACACACACGCGCATTTTTTAGCTATATCAAAAATATTGATATTTACTAAATATATACAAATAGAGGTGTAAAAGTGTAAAAGAATATGTGAAGTAGTTTTTACAAACAAAATTATAGTAATATGTTAATTATGAATAATGAATTTAATTTTTAAGACCAATTAAGTTAGATTGAAACATTTCGTCGCTGCTATATAATACCTAAAGAAATTATTTAAATTACATCCTAAATTAGCTCATTTTTTAGCCTCATGTCATTTATTGCAATAGTTTTCTTTAAAAAAAGTTTATACTTTTTCGCACTTTATACTACACCCTTAATAATTTTTGTGAAAAAGTGGAAAATAAACATGAATGACATGTAATAAAAGACTATAAAATTATCGTATGTGTTAAGATTTAACAATAAAATTTATTTTGTCATTAAAATAATGTGCTAAATAGTGTAAATTACAAATAGTAAATAATATTCACATTAAAGCAAAATTATAGTCGCGAGAAGATCGAAAATCCGGGATCTCTGTCGAGATGTCGTGTGGCTAGACATTAAAACAATTTCCATTTGAAATCTCTCAGTACGTTTTAAAGCAATCATGTTCAGCGGAATAGCAATGCAATGAAACCGTAGGAAGCAAGAGGAGCGAATACAGTGCGAAGCTAGAGAGAACGAAAAGGGCAGAGAGAGAAAGAGTGAGAGGGAGAGGGAGAGGAACAAGAAGTTCCTCGGGTCAGTGCCTCGGCTGTCCATCAAACGGTCACCTCGCGCGTCCACTCCTGCGAATAGTTTTGCTCTCTTTCTTTCCTGCCTCGCTTAAGGCCTCATCCACACTAGGATCAGGTTGGAAAGCTGCGGAAACGCAGCTCTCGTTGAGAGATCAACGCGAGTTCTGCTTGCCTTAATGGAGACACGTTCGCGCGAGCCGCCTCTCACGGCGGCAAAACCGATTTATCTGCGCCCACGTTTCTTCCCCGGCTTCCCTCCTGCTTCCTTGCTTCCCTCCTTCCCACAGCCGAGAATCCTCTTCGTAACTGAGTTTGTCCCCGACACGCTCTCTCCCTCTCTCCCTCCCTCGCTGCGTTAGACTCTCCTTAGCCATCGCACTCCCTCGTGTTCGCGTACGTTCGAGGATCGTGTCTTACACGGGAATATTTCACTTTTCCGTGTTGCCGCGGCGAGAAAAACGAAGGGTCGTCCCGCGCCGGGGACGAGGGGCGGAAGGGATGCCAACGAGACGTGTAAAAATTCGATTTCTACCCTCGCGAGAATCGAATCCGCTGTTTACAGAATCGGCGTAGCTGGTTAACAAAGAGCAAGACAAAGCTCATAATTGGGTGGTGCAGTAATGCGTCCAACAAACATACGTCTGATTTAAGACTTGACTTGTATTCTATTCCATTTTTACAATTGTTAAGAAAAAAACCCAGCAGAGGTATTAAAAACTGTAATTAACCCGTTGAGGTCACACTTTCAAATAATAACATAACGGTCACATGGGGTCCACTGGACCCTCTGTACAAAATCAGTCGCCATTTGCCAGCTTTTTGATATTTCGTCGCAAAAATTTTATTGGACATAC